>CATIWF010070694.1:0-12195 GCA_949630135.1 Balakata baccata
GTTAACATGTGGATGCTTGCTAAGAGTAGTCAAGTGCATTGGATGACCTGTTATGAGACAATCATATGGATTATCTATTCAAATGTCAATGATAGTCTCATCATAGCAATGGTGCATGTATCTTTAGACTTGAGGTACTCAAGGGTATCTTGGACACTGATTATGTGCTTTGACTCCATTCCTTGTTGCCTCTTAGAGGTCACTCATAGGGTGATGATTAGGTAAAGCTTAAGTTATTTAAAAGTAATCGGGTAGCCAACAGAGGATTCACCACTCCTGATAGAGGGAGAGTATATCTACGGCCTCTTGTTGGGATCATTACTCAAGAATCTCTAGCCAGAGTGGAAACGTCCTAAAGATTGTCCTCAGTGACATGGCTAATAGAGTAATGAGTTCCAAGGACAAGATCTAACATTACTTGGGCAAGGTGTGACATAGTTAGTCTAGTGGGAGCTGGCATATAGTCCATGTTAAGCAGCGAGTGGGTATAGAATGCTGAAAGGATAAATTGTACATATTGTTGTCTATATAAAGGTTCATAGTCAAACCATTGACTTTCTGATCAATTGGGGGTCGTGATGTGTTGCTAGATACTGCTCATGACTTGCTCGAATTAATTGTTAATTCGAGTGGCCAACATAACCAGAAACCTAATGGGTCACACACCTTGGTGGTGTGAAGAATGAGTAAAATGATCTTGGATGGGATCAAAAAATATGAGAGAATTATTTAGGATCGGATTATGATGGGATCACAAGAAAAAAAAAAAAAAGGGAAAAATTGCTCAAGGGAGTCATGGGCCTGTGGCAGGCCAGTGCATACACGCTGGGCAAGCCCAGCGCCAAAGTGCTAGCAAAATTGGCCAAGTTTTTGCCCCTAAATATATTTTGGTAATTTTTCCAATCCTCAGGTGTTTGAAAATACCTATGAATAATATTTTTCTTCAGAAAAACTGATGAACCACCATAGAAAATTAATAGTTAATTTTCTTAGAATTTCTCTCAAAGAACATACACAATGCTAGCACATTGTGTGTATTCAAACTATTACCCTTGTGGTTTCTTTCTTCCATTTCTGCATGGATTATTATTAGAGACAATCTAATTTTGGATTGTTGTGATTTGCTACAATCCAACAAGAAGAAAATTTGAAGAATTGGTTCAAGAAATTAAAGGTATAATTTCCAACTATTATTTTGTTAAATTAGTTTTAATGGCACAAGTAGAATCCTATCATTTGGGTTTTAATTTTTTTTGTTTCCGCTGATATTTTGTGTATGAGATACATTCTCAACATTGGTATTAGAGCTCCCTTGTATACATTAAAATTAATTTTGATTAAAGGTTCAATTGGATTGCACGGTTTTGGTATTTTTGGTTCTATTGTATTGAAAAATTAAAATTCATTTGTAAAATTCATTTTAAATATTTTTCTTTCAATAATCTGATCATGGGATGATTAAGGATAATTATTTTGAATCAAAAATATTTTGAATGTGATTCAAATAATTAATTTCAAATTTATTATAATATTACTGAAAATTACATTGATGATGAACTTGTAATGTTGTTTGAGTATCCAATAATTAATTAAAAATTATTTTAATTAATTTTTCAAACAAACACCGAAAATGGTCTGTTTTAGGGTATCCAACGAGACTGTTTTATTTGATTTTTTTTTGTATGTTAATATTTTGTTTCCAGCACCTTAAAATAATTTTTATGTGATTGAAAATATGTATAGATGCATGCCAAAATAAATTTGCTCGAATTTAAATTTCCAACTTAATTCTAGATGGTAAATGGAGCATTTTGAGCATCTTATATGTTGGTTCATTTATCTTGATGATTTTGGCTTATGCAAAAATTATTTTGATGGACTTAAGCTGGCCTAAAGATGCTTAGAATGATGACTTGATGTTCTGGAAATTTTAGACATTTTTGGAAATTAGTTTTGAATTAATTTAAGGTGAGCAAATTAATATCTCTTATGACTAGAATATGGTATGTATGTTATAATTAAACTGTTTAATTTTTACATCATAATAACCTAATTTTAAGGTAGATTAATTTTGAATTAATTTCTGGAAATATGGAATTTAAGTAATTTGATTAAATAATAATTTTCATATTAAAATGGCATACAAAATTCAATTAATCGAAATAACATAAGTAGGCTATTTCGTTTTCAAATTTAGAATCCAAAATTGTCACTACCTCATTTATTTTAATTTTATGCATTAGAGAATACATGTTAGGGGTGTATGGAAAGGCATGATGGATGATTATGGACTTAGGACCAATGCGATTATTCATCTCATTTCTTGATCGCATTTTTGACGGCTAGGATTTCTTTGAAAGTGGAATGATAGTGCATAACTTCAAACAAAAGACTATTCCACATCCTCAACTTTTATGTTGGAAAGAATGGTTTAGCAAATACAGCTTTGATGTTCAGCATATAAAAGGTGGTCTGGATAGTACCAATCACAGCATGTTGATACTCCAGAAATCGCATTTTGAGTCTGCCAATTAAGCACGGATTCTGCAGGAGTGATAGGCTTTTGAGTACCTTCAGGTGTGACAGTTGTGGAACGCACATATGGTGTGGTTTTCACATGAGTAACTGGACCTTTCAGACACTGAAAGTCCAAATATAGATTTCTGGAGTACAGAATGTAGCTACCACAGATATAGCTACTCTTCACTACCAAATCTCCATTTTTGCGGAGGGATATCATCAAAGGTGAACCACGGGCCATTAGAAGGCATAGGCGGAATTGTTGGTGGAGGACCTGTATTTGTACCAGGAGGATTTGTACCGTGTTCAAAATCATGCAATGGATTTAAGTATCCCCGCCTCTGAGGATGCCCTCAGTATTACCTCCTTGATCACACCCTCTTTTGAACTTCCTTTGATTTTTATGGCTTCCTCAAGTTCAGCCTCTGCAGCTTCCTCTAGCTCTACTCCACCTGCTAGTCTTCTTGCTAGCTTACCTCCCTTATGTCCAACAGGTCCTGATCTTCTTCCCATCCGAAGATTTGCTCAGATTTTGAACAGCTTGCAGAAAAGAAAGAAGTTTGTGGCTATGCAAGTGGTCATTTCAAAGATAGTGAATTGCACTATCATTCCACTTTCAAAGAAATTCTAGCCGTCAAAAATGCGATCAGTGTCTTCTTTGTAGTAAATTCTACAAGCTCAACTCTTAGGAACCAAAGAGAACACTTCGCAAATAAACACTGCTACACAGCTTTTAAGTAATTAAAACTTTCACTTAGAACAGATAAACTTGATCGCTCAGAAAACCGTCTAAACGCTATCATAAGTGGCCTCCCAAAGATGTCTCTTCTTATCCTAAGAAGTCCAGACGAAACTGCTTTGGAATTTGAACTACCTTGGGGACTTGTGTTGAATCTACCGTAATACTGAGGGCATCCTCAGAGGCGGGGATACTTAAATCCATTGCATGATTTCTGGGTATGCAATTTCAAAATGGCCAATACAAGCCTCAGCCTCATTTGGCCCAAGAACTGCTCACTTTTCCATATCATAACCTCACGGTTAAACATGCTGAACATCAAAGCTGTATTTGCTAAACCATTCTTTCCAACGTAAAAGTTGAGGATCTGGAATAGTCTTTTGTTTGAAGTTAAGCATGCGAGGAAACGACAAATAATCCATGACGACTTCTCCAGTGCCTTTAATAGGACAATTATCAAAGGAGGAGGATTGAACGTATTCTCGGACAGAAGAAGTCTTTTGGCGAATTAAAGACTTTATGGAAGTGGTAAAGGAAGATTTATGCTTTTGGAAAGTATGGTAAGGATTGAGAAGAGGAAGGTTGGATTCTTGGACTTTCTGATCATCCGGGATGAAAGAAAGTTCATAGAGATGATACCATTCAGGGTGGAAGCTTCAAGGTCCCTAATAGTTGCTTTACAGTGTCTTCTTTGCAGTAAATTCTACAGGCTCAACTCTTAGGAACCAAAGAGAACACTTCGCAAATAAACACTGCTACATAGCTTTTAAGTAATTAAAACTTTCACTTAGAACAGATAAACTTGATCGCTCAGAAAACCGTAAATAGACACAGAGAAAGAGAAGGGAAGAAAAGTGTTTTAAGCAAACATCATACTTTAATATAGAGTGTTGATTGACACCATAAGTACCATAACTGTTCAAGGAGCATGGGCTGAGTACCCATATGATAAACAATTACCCATGGTTGTTCTGCTGGAAAATAGATTAATTCTCTAGGAAGCTTAAGGAATTGATTTAATGGCTTGTAATCAATGACTAATCTCTTTTTGCCACGAAGCTGTTCTGTTCTTTTATTAACATAAAAGGCTTGGCATGCCCAGTTGGACTTTGTAGGCTGTATCAGACCTTCAAATAAAAGTTGTAAGCATTCTTGAAGTGTAAGTTGCATTTCCTGGGGATTCATACCCGGATGGGTAGCTCTGGTAGGATTGTCCGTCGTTTCCTTGCATGCTTAACTTCAAACAAAAGACTATTCCACATCCTCAACTTTTACGTTGGAGTAGAGCTAGAGGAAGCTGCAGAGGCTGAACTTGAGGAAGCCATAAAAATCAAAGGAAGTTCAAAAGAGGGTGTGATCAAGGAGGTTTGTTTTGGTCTGGATAGAAAATCAGGGATTCGGGGTGGAAGCTTCAAGAGGCGTAGAAGCCTGTGAAGTATCCTCATCTGGAAGGAGAAACTGCGTCTCGACCGTTCCATCTTTATGTTTGAGGAATACTGGTTTTGTGGAACTGACAGGCTCTTTCTTCTGATGTAAGAGCTCGTAGTTAGTCAGCCAAGAGTGAGGAAAAATCTGAAGAAGATCATCTCGCGATAACTACTTTGGAATTTGAACTACCTTGGGGACTTGTGTTGAATCTACCGTAATACTGAGGGCATCCTCAGAGGCGGGGATACTTAAATCCATTGCATGATTTTGAATACGATAGATCATTTGGTAGTGAAGAGTAGCTATATCTGTGGTAGCTACATTCTGTACTCCAGAAATCTGTATTTGGACTTTCAGTGTCTGAAAGGTATGAGGATCTCTCAACCTCATATTAAAGTTGGGGTAGAAAGTGCAAAGTACAGTGCCAACATTTAAAGTGGTCTGGATAGTACCAATCACAGCATGTTGATACTCCAGAAATCTGGTGTCCAGGAGAGCTATGCGAGCAACAACTGGAAGACCTTTTCTGCCATGGTATGTAAGAGCAAGTCGGATTGCTCCAAAATGAATATGGGTGAAACCATTTCTTTGCCACTGAGCAGGGAACTCAGGGGGAATCTCTAAGGTAATGAACTGTTCTTCTCCAGTGCCTTTAATAGGACAATTATCAAAGGAGGAGGATAACGTATTCTCGGACAGAAGAAGTCTTTTGGCGAATTAAAGACCTTATGGAAGTGGTAAAGGAAGATTTATGCTTCTGGAAAGTATGGTAAGGATTGAGAAGAGGAAGGTTGGATTCTTGGACTTTCTGATCATCCGGGATGAAAGAAAGTTCATAGAGATGAGAAAGCTTTGAAGAAGAGGAAGGTTGCAATGAAAGAGAGGCTATTGACATGGATGAGTCTGATCTTGTCAACTTTGAATCTGACATATTGATGTTGCATACTTCTCTTCTACTTTGACTGTGCTATCTCAGGTTTTCTATGTAAACTAAGGCTCTGATACCATTCGGGGTGGAAGCTTCAAGGTCCCTAATAGTTGCTTTACAGTGTCTTCTTTGCAGTAAATTCTACAGGCTCAACTCTTAGGAACCAAAGAGAACACTTCACAAATAAACACTGCTACACAGCTTTTAAGTAATTAAAACTTTCACTTAGAACAGATAAACTTGATCGCTCAGAAAATCGTAAATAGACACAGAGAAAGAGAAGGGAAGAAAAGTGTTTTAAGCAAACATCATACTTTAATATTCAAAGATGAGTAGTGCTTACATCCTATCTAGTCCTTCTGAGGAAGAAGGTATATATAGGTAGATGGCAAATGACACATGCGTCATTGCTTACATCAAAGATGCTTAAACAGTAAAAGCATACAGTAACAAGATAAAAAGGAAGGTGCATTATAAGCGCACTTACACACATAATTACACAAATAGTAAAAAGTAGTACACACTATGTAATTACTTATTTAGGTAAATGGCCGACAAGGGGCATCTTTAGTACTATGGCGAGTACATGTTCTGATCCTCGAGATACTCAAGAGATGAGTGCGGATAGGGCAAGTCATCATCAATGCCAGGGGGAAAGGGGAAGTCATTGTCAAGAGGACCTGGTAGAACTCGAGTATGATTGATGAGTAATGGGCTGGATTGGGCCGGTTGAGTCGGAATGATCTGGGCCGGAGGAAGTTGAGCTATGAGGTGTTGTCTTTGAGCCCATGAGAGAGGAGGCATGAGATCTTCATCTTCTCGGTTAAGATGTGAAAAACCAAGAGGACGTCGGGAGTAGACTGCCCGGAATGAGTCTGCTTGTGCTAGTGAAGAGGACTGAGTGGAAGAAGACTGAGTGTCTTCTTGATCATTGGGATCCTGAGAGTCTGGATCCATTCCATTGGAATGTCTTCATCTCGAAGCTTGGGTTTAAGAGTCGGAGGCCAGGGAACCATTCTGATGCGCTGAGTAATATCTGGACCAAGGGAAGTGATACTTGGAGGAGGAAACGGGCCAAAATTATTGAGACGACATAACTCTGCATAGAGGGAGAGTCGAATAGAGTCAGTCTGTGTTGGATGAGGATGGGAGACAACTTTCCAAAGTTGATAGTGACCAATAGCTGCAAGGGTCTGTGTACTAAGGACATGTGTATATGGACGATGGAAGATGAGAATTGCAGTAGGTTCTTCAGCAGGAAGAAACGGATTGTCATTGATAAGTTCTACAAATAATCGTTTCCATGTGGACAATGGTTGAAACCATGTGAGAAACTTGACTTGAGGAGTCATCAGATTGTCTCGGTTGCATATGAAGGGAAGGAAGGGAATCAGTGAGAACTGAACTGCATGATAGTAGAGTGTTGATTGACACCATAAGTACCATAACTGTTCAAGGAGCATGGGCTGAGTACCCATATGATAAACAATTACCCATGGCTGTTCTGCTGGAAAATAGATTAATTCTTTAGGAAGCTGAAGAGAATTCTGAAACATAGGCAGATAGGTAAAGAGCATATTCTGAGCAAATCTTCGGATGGGAAGAAGATCAGGACCTGTTGGACATAAGGGAGGTAAGCTAGCAAGAAGAGTAGCAGGTGGAGTAGAGCTAGAGGAAGCTGCAGAGGCTGAACTTGAGGAAGCCATAAAAATCAAAGGAAGTTCAAAAGAGGGTGTGATCAAGGAGGTTTGTTTTGGTCTGGATAGAAAATCAGGGATTAAGTTCTTATCTCCTTTTATATGCTGAACATCAAAGCTGTATTTGCTAAACCATTCTTTCCAACGTAAAAGTTGAGGATGTGGAATAGTCTTTTGTTTGAAGTTAAGCATGCGAGGAAACGACGAACAATCCATGACGACTTGAAAATGATGACCAATGATATGAAACTCGAATTTCTTGATCACATTTTTGACGGCTAGGATTTCTTTGAAAGTGGAATGATAGTGCAATTCACTATCTTTGAAATGACCACTTGCATAGCCACAAACTTCTTTCTTATCTGCAAGCTGTTCAAAAAGTATTGCTCCCCAGTATTCATCTGACGCGTCGGTCTGTAAGATCCTTTTGCCATGTGAAGGAATCTGTAAGTGAGGTAGCGTCTGAGTGATTGACTTGAGTGCACGGACAGCTTTAGTGTGAACAGATGACCAAGGCGGTGGATTCTTTTTCAAAAGTTGATACAACGGCTTTGTCATCTTGCTGTAGTGAACAATGAATTGCCTGATGTAATTTGCAATGCCAAGAAACTGTTGAAGTTGTTTAACCGTGAGGTTATCATCTGGAAAAGTGAGCAGTTCTTGGGCCAAATGAGGCTGAGGCTTGTATTGGCCATTTTGAAATTGCATACCCAGAAAATCTATTGTGGGCTGGGCCAAATGCATTTTTGTTGGACTGAGCATAACTCCATGGGCCTTTGTGAGGGCCAGAAACTTTTGAAGAGTTTCTTGATGAGAGGCCAAATCTGGGCTGTACAGTAAAATGTCATCAATGTAGATTAGGGCTGTATCAAAGAGAGGCTCATAGATTCTGATCATGGCTTTCTGAAAGAGAGAAGGTGCCACTTTGAGACCAAAGGGCATGACTGTCCATTCATAATGGTGATTTGGGATGCAGAAAGCTGTTTTGTATCGATCTTCAGGAAGGATGCCAAGTTGCCAGAAACCAGCTTTAAGATCAAATTTAGAGAAGACCTTTGCTGAAGCCATAAAGGGGAACATTGAATCAATCCGAGGAAGAGGATATTTATCATCTTGAAGGAATTGATTTAATGGCTTGTAATCAATGACTAATCTCTTTTTGCCACGAAACTGTTCTATTTTTTTATTAACATAAAAGGCTTGGCATGCCCAGTTGGACTTTGTAGGCTGTATCAGACCTTCAGATAAAAGTTGTGAGCATTCTTGAAGTGCAAGTTGCATTTCCTGGGGATTCATACCCAAATGGGTAGCTCTGGTAGGATTGTCATCAACTTTCTCTGTGAAAGGTAAACTAATAAAGAATTCTGGGCGTGTCCATAAAGGGGAAGAGTGCTTCTGTAGAATTCAATGTGAGAGGAAGCACAACAGGAATCATGAAATTCTTGAACCAAGGCAGGGGGTAAAGTGAGAGAAGGTTGAAGAGTGAATAATGATGGAGTGATAGTGAAGGGTAAGAACTGATGGTTATAAGCTAAACCAGTGGGAAGGATTGACAGTTTTTTGAGACGGTAATAGAGATCAAAGCCAAGGACAAAATCTTTATGGGGAAGATTTGTTCCTAAGACATGAGTCCATGTAACCAAGTCTGGAAAAAACCGTAACATGATTGGATTCCTGGTTTTTAATGTTGTATGAAAGATTTTTCCATCAACTGCAAGAAACGATTGAGTATGAGATACCCAATATCTGGAAGGTAAGACTGCAGGATTCATCATAGAAGTATGTGCTCCAGTATCAATTAAGGCAATGATGTCAATTGGAGAGGCATACTTATGAGGATAGACCTGAATTGGAACCATGGGAACCGGATGAGAAGGTAAGCTAGAACAAACTGTATCAGGTGGTGAAAGAGATAAGATGGTAGAAGAATCTTGAAGTAAGGAAAGAGGAAATGGAATGATGGCATGTATAGAAGGGGGATATGGATCATGGGACATGATATCATCATCATCTAAATCAGAGGAAGATTCCGATTCTGAAAATTCTACTGCAAAGAGAGTTCTGTCATCAGCTTCATCATCAAGAGAGAAGAGGGATTCAATTTCTGCTTCATCAAGATCAATAGGGGAAACCTTATTAATCTACTGGATGATTTTTGCTGCTTTCTTCGGTTTATTAGGACATCGTTTTGCATAATGTCCTCGTTTGCCGCAGATATAACATTTGTCTCCTTTCTGCTTACGATTCTTCCTTCTTTTAAAGTACCGAAACTTCTTTCGTCTGGGCTTCTGAGGATAAGAAGAGACATCTTTGGGAGGCCATTTATGATAGCATTTAGATTTCTTAGTGCGACAGGAACACTTAGAAGCTTTACACTTAATCTGTAAGTCAGGGCGTCGACAAGCTGTTTTCCAAAGTGCATCGTTATCCTTAAGGAGCAAGTCCTTGATTGTCTTCTGATGTGCACAGAGTTTATCAACTGCAAGGAGAACTTTCTGATATATTTCACCGATACTTAAAGAATTAAGATCAGTGGACCTTTCTCGTAATTGAAAAAGAACATGGTTCGTAACATCTTCGGGAAAGGAGGTGAGGAAAGCTTGCTTTAGATTTGCATCGTTGGAGCCATTCAGAAGGTAGAACTTCTGAGTCATTCTTTGATAGTGCTTATCAAGATCTTTGCGCAAAAGAGAGCAGCATTTCATTTTGAAAAATTCATCTCGCTGTATATCATCAAACTGAGCAGTGCCACCTACAAATTCTTGGTGGAGAATAATAAGGATTTCAGCAACAGTTTGGGAATGGTAGAAGCGAACCATTTGTGCTTGTGGTAGACAGACAAACCAGTCCCGCAAAGTTCCAATAAATCTGGAAGTGAATTCAAGAACTATGGTAGGGAATCTAGAGTTTGGTTTGCGCTGCTGCAATTCAATCCAAGCAAAGAATTCTTGTATTCTATCTCTCCATTTTTGCAGAGGGATATCATCAAAGGTGAACCACGGGCCATTAGAAGGCATAGGCGGAATCGTTGGTGGAGGACCTGTATTTGTACCAGGAGGATTTGTACCAGGAGTATTACCCATTTCTTCATCATCATCAGGAGGCTCTTCAGTAGTATACTGTTGTCCTGAAGTAGTACCACTTTGAGCTGTGTCTGCCATAAATTGAGTAGGATGAAGATGTTTGGGATCAAAAGCATCATCTGGTAAATCTAGGTCGGAGTCTGAGTCTTCAGAGCAAGTAAGGTATGGAACTTCGGAAGTTGTAACAGTAGGCATGGTGTGCAAAGCTTGAGTTTCAAGAAAAGAAGTTATCTTATTCGGTTGAGAAGTAGGCTGAGCCGGTACTTGCTGTTGGACCATAAGAGATGGAGGAGGCCTTGTAGCCGGAGGTGGAGCTGGGGCCGGACTTGGAGTAGTCTGGGCCGCTGGGCTTACTATTGGAGGAACAGTAGCTTTTGAAGTACTAGGCCTGGGTTTTGGAACAGTACTGGAGTCAAGATTCATTTATTGTATGAATTGACGGTGAAACAACTCAGAGGCTAGGCCAAGTCTTTCCAAATCTGCTTGAGAAGGCTGAGAGCTTTGGGCCGGTGTATAAACTGGTTGGTGTGAAATAGGAGTTTGGAGATTCACAAATAAGCCCAATGGATCAGCATATTGAGATGGACTACGGAGATAGTCCTGTTTGAGATCCTACCGCAGAGAATTGATTTGCTTTTCAAGCTGTTGAAGCTTTACAGCTTTGGTATCAAAAGTAGCATCGTACATGCGTGTAGAGATCATACGCATGACATCAACATTCAAGGCAGTATATTTCTGTTCAAGTTGTGCCAGAAGTTTGTAAAGAGCATCAAACTGAGAATTGTGCTGATTCTGCATAGCAAAGATGCGTGTGGAAACATGATCAACTTTTTTCTCAAGGCGCTGAAGAACTGTATTTTGTACAGTAGCATTTTGAGTCTGCCAATTAAGCACGGATTCTGCAGGAGTGATAGGCTTTTGAGTACCTTCAGGTGTGACAGTTGTGGAACGCACATATGGTGTGGTTTTCACATGAGTAACTGGATCAGTATGGTCATACAGAGGAGGAAATTCTGCATCATAGAAAGAAGGGGAAGATGGTTGATACATTGCTATCATGGGAAGAGCAGGAGGTTGTGATTCAACTGGTTTGATAATAGATTGGTAACATGGTAAAGGGATTTGTGGTTTGGAAGGAATATGATAACAAGGTAAAGGTTTTTTAGAAGGAGGTGAAGGAGGTTTTTCATCAGGGAAATCATCACCCCATGAAGGAGGAGGTGACGGTGTGGGTAAAGGGTTGGTATAGTGAGAAGGTGCGGAATAGGACACCACATAGTCATATTTACCTGATGGTTCTCCCAAGAGACCTATGGAGGGATCGCCTTTATCATATCGATCATGATATTGGTTCTCAGAGGAACAACGCCGAGGTTTCTTTTTTCTGCGAGAAGACTTAGAACTGAAGTCACAGTTACCACAAGCACAAATGGTTCGCTTCTACCATTCCTAAACTGTTGCTGAAATCCTTGTTATTCTCCACCAAGAATTTGTAGGTGGCACTGCTCAGTTTATCTTGTTACTGTATGCTTTTACTGTTTAAGCATCTTTGATGTAAGCAATGACGCATGTGTCATTTGCCATCTGCCTATATATACCTTCTTCCTCAGAAGGACTAGATAGGATGTAAGCACTACTCATCTTTGAATATTAAAGTATGATGTGTAACATTCTCGACCATCCATACATGCATTATCACATGCATTTTATTTGAATATATTTATTTTATAAATATCTGTCACACGAAACACATGCATACGTAGAGATTTCGGCGTGAACGTATTCACGAGATAAACTTGA
>CATIWF010070699.1:0-10894 GCA_949630135.1 Balakata baccata
AGGTGGTTTATGCTTGAATTTTCAAGTTGTTCAAGAAATCATACTTTGATAGTTTCTTTCTTTCTTCTCCTTCTTCTTCTCAAGTGATAGAGGTTGTGGCAAAGCAAAGTTCGTTGTAAGTAGGTGTTGTGTGTTCAACAACTACTTGGAATCTGTTGTATCCTGGGAGACAAACGCCGGTTATCCTAAACACCCGTGTAGGAGGTGAATTTGTCTTAAGAAAACTGTGTGCTACACAGGCCTCAGATTGGTTTTCCATTTTCTACTATATTTTGAATATTGAATTAACAATTCTCCTACTCTATTTTCTTGTATTTGATTTCTAACACCTTTTACATGCAATAATTCTAGAGTTGGCTAATATACATCCCTAAGAATCTTTAATAAGTGTTTTCCGATGTTTTGTGTTTTTTGGGATGAAAATGCAATATCTTTTACATGCTGAGTATTGTAGAATTTCTAGCCAATATTTCTTGTCGATGTCCCCATGTTAATTTCAGATGAAATGCTTTGGCTTGCACTTGAGACATCACATCTCTATATCTAGAACCCACTGTTATGCCACAATCTATGCTAATGAAAACACTTTTTATTAGTGCAAATACTATTCATTACTGGATTGTTCATTTATTAATTAATGTCTATGCATTGTTTGCACATGATTACATGACCACTTTTTTTCTTAAAAAAAAAATTTGTAACTAAACATTAATGACTTTTACAGTCAATATATTATTTAAATTGATATTTATCTTTAGGTAAAGCAAGGTGCTAAAGATACTCTATAAGTTGTTCTTATTTTGGTCTTATATTTTATATGTTATTATATTTGGATTGAAAAAAATTGACTTAATATTTCTAATGAAACTATTTATTGTTAATTTTCAGAGAATGACATATGCACTTTATGAGGAATCTTCTATGCAACAAATGAATTCTTTTGGTAGTCAAATTATGGTAGATGCTCTTAGGCCAACAAATACTACCGATACCAATAGTATGACTAACGAAGAACATAATGGTACTAATGTAGCATTACTATCTGCAAACACCTCACCCATCTCTTCTCTATTTTCTGACTAATTATATATGCCATAGAGAGAGAAGATAGCTGAATATAGTCAGATTGTTGCTGACATTTATTTTGAGCTTTCAAACATTAGTTGCCCGTTAACTTTCAAAAATGTGTAATTTGTAATATTGAACATAAGAGTATCAAATGCAGCATTAGGGTGAATCAAGGTTGCTCACAAGTTTCTAGCAGACTAAACATTTTGAGATAGACATTATTATTGCAAAAATAAAGTTGCCAGTTAACTTTCAAAGATGTGTAATTTGCAATATTGAATTTTCATAGAGTATCTAATACAGCATTAGGGTGAATCAAGTTTGTTCACCAGTTTCTAGCAGACTAAACATTTGAGATAGACATTATTATTGCAAAAATATCCATCCACAGAGTCACCCTTTTGTCATTTAAGAAACGATAATGGTCCCTCTATTTTACTTAATTTGATGCATCTAGCATTTCCCATTTATGCTATTATCTTTGATTAAGTTTAAATGTTTATGGCATATGGCATAGATGCTTGTATTAGCTTTAGCATATACTCATATTAGTCGCCATGACATATATTGAAATTTCGCATGAACAACTTGTTATTTTAAGCATAATAATTTGCAAGCATTAAACATTATTATCTTTCACTGGACTATTTTGCTCTATGTTTGTCTCACTCGTACAGGGAACTTCTGATGAATTCCCTATAATATGAAAAAATATAAATTGTTTAACCCTATTATGATTGGATTGTAAGGTCCATCATTTCTTAATTAAGTTAGTAGCTTGCAAATTCTGTGATCAAATTTGTAAAACATGAAAGCCATTTAATAGCTTTTTTTTTTTTTGTCCAAGTGGGAGTGATTTGATTATGTTGATATTGGTGTTATAAAATTATTAGAGACTATGGAAGAGAAAAGATACCAAAATATTGTTTATTTATGGATGTTATTCTTCTTGTTGTATTTTTATCATGGATATTATTTTGTTTGTTAAATTTTTTTAATGGATAATTTATTGTCAATTAAGTTTGAATTTATTTGAGCTTAACCGAGTCAATTTCGAGTCAAGTCGAGTGAAATTATTTATTAATATTTAAATTTTTCGAGCTTAGTCCAATCGAGCTTGAGTGGCTCGAATATTATTTGAGTTGAGCTTCGAACAATTAAAAAAGAATTCGATCGAGTTCGAGCATCGAATAATTTAATCGAGCCGAGCTTGAGCCTAGTATTTTATCGACTTGACTCAATTCGATTACACCCTTAGTTTCAAGTATGCAATTGTAATTGGGATTGTGGAATCCTATTTGACATCAAACTAATCAGGGTAACTTAATTGTGAATTAACTTCTGGTTACATTAGAATCTGAATTTTAATGTGATTAAAATATCAAATTTGTTTATGGATATTGCATGCAACAAATTGGAAGTAATCTAGTTGACTATGTAGGCAACTTAGAAAACTTTTTTATATGATCAAATGTATACATAAATTGCATGATTTCATTTTAAAAAGTTATTCTAAATGTTTATTTATTCATTTATTGATATGATGTGTTATGATGAATTTTGTAAAAGGCCAAACAATGAAACATCATGTTTCAAAAGTTGAAAAAAAGGGAACCCAAATTGTTAATTTTATGATTGTATTTTTTTAATGTATTAAAGAATGCATCTTAGGAGAGTATGGAATGGCATGATGGCTTGATTATGGATTATACCAATGCAATTAATTATTCATGAATTATTTTGTTTTGGTAAATAGGGTCTGCAAGTCACTTTCTTCTCTTAATTTTTGTTGTATTGCTCTTCTCATCTCACTCACCTCAAATGTAACTTTAGGTTTTCTTATGAGGAATTTATGTAATTAGATTATATAGGAATATGATAGAATTGAAGTGCAAAAGAGCAAGAAACAATGCAGCTGGTGCTAATTATAGAAGACGTAGAATAGGAAATTATTTTCTATACTATGTTATTTTCTATTCTATGCTGTAATCTCATGCATCTATCTATATATGACATAATCAATCCTTTCATGGCTTGAAGGGTTGTTGTTAGATATGTCCATAATAATGTCAATATAGTTAATGTATTTTTCTTATATATCTAGTTGTGATGAATGTATATGTTATGCACGCCAACATGATGAGACTTAAAATGACAAAATCCCTCATAAATAATATTAAGGCCAAAAGTCTTCCATTAATATGGCAAGAACTAGAGTTCTTTTAGCGCTTGGGTTGTTGGGCTCATCCAAACTCGCTCTACAAGAATATGTTCAAACCATCCAAATGTGATTTCATGATTAATAGGTTGTATTTAACTAACAAGCTTATTGGGCACACCCTAGGTCAATGTGAATTAGAGGAAGTGTTGGGTAAGTGTACATGAGATGTGTACATATTAAGAGTTGATAGTCTAATGATTTGTTAATTGCATGAAAAGATATAATTGGTGTGAGATACCTACCAGTTGACCTAAGATGCTTATTGGGCACACCTACGGTCGCTTTTAGTTATATTAGCTACTGACCCGTTCTCTCGAATTTATAGTGAGAGCTATGAGTTCATAATAAAATAGTGGGAGTAATGATGCACGTTTATTAAAGACCTAATGATTATGCATTCTTGTACAATATAATCTTACAACATTAAAATGCGCATGACCGAGACTTCGAGCTAATCCATAGAGAAGAGTTGAGCGATGTCTTCCAAATCGATCATAATCTTATAATCATTATCTACTAGAAATCTAATTAATTCGGTTGGACACATTGAGCTAATCCATAGAGAGAAGTTGAGCGATGTCTTCCAGACCGATCATAATCTTATCATTATTATCTATTGGATACCTAAATAATCCAAATGGAGGAGGAATTTCAAATATGTACCCAACATCCAATCTAGCAACCAAGTCATGCATGTGTCACATGCGATCGCTCAAACTTGCCAAAATTTTCTCATTAACCAAAGGCCCATGTGACTTTGTAGTTAATTGTTTCGATAAGCCGCTACCTTGTTTATTCTTTGGTGGTTTATTTAATAGTCAAGACTTTTTTTTTCTATCAATTAATAAATGAAAATTATGCAATAATATTGTTTGTATTATTCAATGATACAAGGAATTGTTACCTCTCTAAGGACTACGTGATCATGTGGCCATTGATTAAAGCTCCCATATGCATTCCCTACTATATGATGGTGTTCTATATGCATAGGAAGTTGTGTTGTTCGTATTTAGGAAATGGAAGATCTATAGATACCTTCATGCGATTGGGTAATAATGGTTTGTTATGCACCATAGTACCTGTTGGGGATGGATAAACCATACCTTTTGCCACTATCACCTTCTCACCTACATGGTTAATTGCAAGTCCACACTGTGTAGATGTCTGTAATATAATCAAAAATTTATATTATCGACTCTTAAAGTGGTAAAATAAGTGTAGGTACAAGTGGTTGTAATGAAATTCATAACATTTTACCTGTACTTTTCCTATTAGAAATGGTGGGTCTATAAAGTGGTAACTACTCAGCATTGGGTGACTGTATAAAGGACTCATCTTAATCTCCATCTCAGGGACAAATTGAAAGGACTTGCTAGTCCTCTATTGCAGAATCATGTTATGAAGTTGAGTTATTTGTGCCTAGAATATTGCATTGTTGGCCACTATTTCAGCCTAGAATTTAGCCCTTATTTCCTCTACTGAGATAGAGGTAGATATTTCCTCTTACCTAGTTTACCAAAATTTTTTTTAATGGTTGCCGCACTTCCAACACCACGAACAAAGCCTGAATGTTCAAGTTTGCCAAGCACATATGACAATATATCATCATGTCTCTTTGGTATCTGGCTACCCTGTGCTACTTCCTCTCGTAACACCTCATGTTAACCTGATAAATATCAATAAGCAATCTCAGATAAATAAAAGTGTTTGTAATTCAAGTTTGCTCAGCAAGTTATACATACCATTTTCTATGCCACCTCTCTTATCTCTTGGACTAGAATTGCATAATTTCCTTACTCATTTTTCTTTTATTTTAGATTTGATCCAGTTGAGACTCTAATTATATGTTGAGGTGGCATCATAGTGCATCATTGATGATGAAGAAAAAGAAGCAATAAGATCTTCTGCCATCCACTCGAGCCTTCTACTAGAGTAGCTTAAGCAACCCAAGTAATATGGATAGACATTCTTGGCTTGCTTTGCCTTTGCCTTAGCACAAATTTGCTATTAACAAAAATATAAAGAAGGAAGAAATTGGTATCATGAGATTGAATAAAAAAGTAATTAAGGAAGTGTCATGAGCTTGAATAAATTATAGATTTAAATTGCATTCTACTTAGTAATTAGTACCTTATATTCTTCTACTTGATGTGCCAACTTAAACTCCGCCTAATCCTGAGTAGCGATATCATCATATAACTCTAATGGTGTCTTCTTTTCAAGATTATCCTTGATGTAATTAGTCACCAAGCGGTACTTGAAATCCGTCCACTTCTTTGCCCTTTTTTTTAATATATTGTTCTTCATTTTGATATCATAAAAAATATTGAATTCTCTCTATGAAACAACATTTTAGATTCATTACTTTTAATCACAAATTAATCGTTTTTATCAAGTTTGTTAATAAATTTAAGGGAAAGTTACCTTAATATCTTTCAAAATCACATCTTTAAGATGCTTATCAACCTGATTCTAGCTTTTAATTGTGAACTTAACTTGGGAACTTGCTAAAAGACCGATGTAAGAGCTGAACAAATGGGCATGTGGCCTAATGGGTTTCCATGCTAATCAAACTCTATGGTCTTGCATTCATCCTCTTTCTTCTTTAATTTCTTACATATTGTAGCTCCCCTACTCTTCCTTTTACTAGAATTCTGAGGATCTCCTTATTTTGGAGACATGATTTCCTAAGACATAAGCATAACAAAGAAACATGTTAATATAATATACTATAAAAGTAATGTATTTGAATGAGAAATAAGACCAAGAGTATTTATTTTATAAATAATAACAAATAGATGATAATTATCTATATAAACCATATTAATCATACTACATATAAATAAACATACCATGTACATGTTTGAATCAATTATTAGCAATTCATAAGCTTCAGCATAATCAACACATATGTAATTTGTATCTAAAATCTCCTCTCAACTGGCATAGGTAACCCAATAGTAAATGAGGGAGACTTATCAAACTGATCATACTTTTCCTCATCTAACATGTCATCAATATCAACAGTACGCTTCTTACCATGCAGAACAATGGACCAGTTATTATCGCCCAAGTCAACAATGTAAAATACTTGTTTTTTATATGAAACAAGAATGAATGGATCATGTTGATAACCTAACTGACTAAAATCGATCAACGTGAATCCTAGCTTATCCACTTGAGCATTGCCTCGATTTTCAATCCATTTTACATCGAAAGAGAGGAACATTGAATTTCTTATAGTCTAGCTCCAAAAATGTCTTCTATTGCACCATAGTATGACATTGTAGCATCAATTGGCCCAGTGTCTTGGCACTTGCAAATTCTCTTGATGAAGCTATTTTGCATTGTGCTTTTGTCATCTTGATGTTAAGTGTAGAATGTATATCTGTTTATGTCATATCCTTTATAAGATTATACGCACAACCCATGGCTATAGGCTAACCATTTTATGGTATCAGTTACTTCCTCCGATACATCACATGATCTTTAAACCATCCAATAAAAGAAAGGTTGTGTTCATTTATCAACCATATTTCACCTTTTGAAGGATCTAGATGCCTTAAAATGGCCATATGCTCTTCTAAGTATGGTTGAACTCTGTAAGGTGGTGTAACATAGGGAAGTGTGCTTTATCACACATTTAAGCACCAGTTAATTACGTTTTAAATCCAATTGCTCTCTTTACCTTTAAGTCTTCCCTCTTGACAAGACGCAGGAATTCCAATAGTTTAACACCTGATAAACAGTCAGTGCAAACTTTGATATCTTCCTCAATTGAGTAACCTTTAATAATGCTACCTTTATATCGATACTGGTTCCTCATGCACCTTTTTAAGATATCCATAAATCTCTCAAAATGATGCATATACTTCAAATACACCAGACCACATAATTTAATCTTTATCTCTCAAGATGAATAACCAATTGCACCATTATTTCAAAAAATGAAGGTGAAAAATACATTTCAAGTTGACATGGAAGAACCATAACATTAGCCTGCAACTCACCAAAGTATTAGGATCAACCGCCTTACAACATATTGAGTTGAACAAGAAACAAAGTCTTCTAGTAACATTCCTGATATAATATGGTAGTATGCCTTTAATTGCAACTGGTAAGAATTATTGCATCAAAACATGACAATCATGAGACTTCATACCTACCAACTTCAATTCTTTTCTTCAACATAAGACTTTTTATATTTGATGAATATCCATATTGAACTTTAAAAAAAATAAAGATATGTCTGCTTTTTTGTATCTTTCGGTGCTAATTCCATATGTATGCCTATGTCTAACATTTCCTTTCTAACTTTCATAACATATTTTGATTTTCTTGGTATGTTCAACATTGTCTCTATTATAACACCATGAATATTTGTCTCCACGTGCATAACATCAATACATTGTCGAACAAGTAAGTGTTCCTAATATGGAAGATCTTAGAATACAAATCTCTTCTTCTAAAGACCCTCTTGAATAGGTTGAAAAGGTTAGCCAAATACATTTTCAATATCTATAACTTGTTTATAAACCTGCTTTTCAGTTAACTACAAACAAGCTATTCGCATCTCGATAAAGGAAAGCTTTTTTTCTTACGATAAGGGAGGTTAGGGGGTAGAAATGTCCGATGACATTTTTCTTACAATGATTTAAATGTTGGTCCAATATATTGTTTTCAAAAATCGGACACAATGTTGCACTTGTCATAGTGTACATAAACAAGTTACCGTAAGCCAAAAAATTATTTATAGTGCAAAATATCATAGCATGTAACATAAATATGCTTTCACTATATGCATCATACATTGGCAAACCTTCATCCCATAATAGTTTCAATTCATCAATATGTGGTGAAGGCAAACGTCAATATCATCTCGGTAACATACACAGTCATTCGGAAATTCATGTATCTTCTTATATTCCATACCCATGGGACATAATATTTTCTTAACCATATAGGTTGACGTTGGAAGCTCATTTCCCTCCGAAAGTATCTCTCGTAAAAGTTATAATAACACTGTGAAACTCATATTTCTCCACCCATTTTTTTCTTTCATGTTGCAAAGTTTAAACATAGCGGACAACTTTGTGAACTTAGTGCAAATGGGATACAAAGGCTTCTCGGCATAATAGTACAATCTCTTAAGGTCTTCCGGTCCTTTCACAAAATGCTCTGTATCGTTTATCATCCCAGCTACTTTCTTATTCTCTAAATCATTCCTTTCATTGTCAAGGTAATTTTCTATATGACTTTCAAATTCATTATTATTAGAACTTGTCCCAAGATCTATAGTCTCACCATGCCATATTCATTGTGTGTAACATTCCTTAAAACCATGCCTTATTATATGAGATTTCACTATTTGAATATCATGAAATTTTCTCATATTCATATAGTCAACACAAGGACATGCAATCATTTTTTTTCTCTCCCTCATTTGCTTTTCCATCATAGTTCTAATAAATCCCTCAGCTTCATTAAAAAATTCAATTATATTGCATCTACTATACATCCAACTTTGATCCATATCTAACCGCATAAAAAAAAAAAAGTTTAACACAAACCCCATTGCTTCTAATCATGCTAAAAATTGTTTTTTTTTTGTCCTTATTATTCCAACCTAACCCGTCTTTAAATATCAAATCTCAATAGTGAACGCATATCAAGTTTTCAATCCTAAGAAAAATCTGGCAACATCTTTCCTCAATTCTCCAAATATGCATTGTAAATCACATATGTAACCGGATAACATTAGAAAATTGACACTGAGATTTTTCTTAGAACAAAAAACTATATATGTATTCACATCCTAAGTGAGATTCCATATTTAAGGACAGTCCTAAACCAAGGACTATTCAAGACTTACTCCTAATGAGTAAATCTTGAACTGTTATCTATGTTCAAAAATATTAAAAATTTAACTAAGGTTTCACAAACAAAGAAATACCTATTATTGATGTAGTCTCACTTTACTCTAATTTAAGCGATAATTCAAAATCTAACTAATCCTCTATGAGTCTAGGTCATATTTAATTTTACCCTTTTATCTTAAGTTCTTATTTCAATAACTCAACTTCCTTTTTAGTTCAACTCCTTTTATTTTAATTTACAAATTCCAACTCAATAACATTAAAAAATAACTTAATTAAGTTTAATTTTTACTTATCTCTAATTATGAATTCAATTTAATGTTAGTTCAATATAATTCCATTAAAAAAATCTCCTAGTCATCTTGATTAATTTTTTTTATTTTAAACTGAAAAATCTCCTAATGATCTTTGATTCAATTAACTTTTATTCTTAAAATTTTTATTCTTCATGTAAATATTTTAGGGTCCATCTTTTATCTACATTTGAAGTTCAAATATTAAATTTTCATACCTAATCAAATTTTACGTAGACTATTAATTAATTTAATTTTGCTCAATCTTCGCCAAAATTCTAGGTCCAATATTATCTTCTTTCAACTCTATATTAAAAATTTATCCTACTCATCTCTTGAATTAATCTTAGTTTCACTTAGGTTTTCCATCAAACACCTTGAATGCATCTCTGTAGATAATGGTTTCACTTAGATTTTGCATCAAACACCTTAAACACAATACTTTTACTTCATTTTCTTAAGTTTCAAACAAAAGCAACACCCAAATCTTAGTATGCATGTCTCAACAAGAAGAAAACCAATATATAAATAACAAGATTCAATAATGAACACAAAAAAGCATAAAATAAGAAGCATATAGGCTCGGCAAAATATAGGAAGCAAAAATTATCCACAATCTTAAAGAAAGAAAAAGAAGAAAGAGAGAAAAAAAGAAGAGAAAACAAACGTGGTTGTGTTAAGAGAGAAGGTCTCAAATGGAATGGTAGCACGCGCAAACAAGTATGATGATGAAGATCCTCAAGGATAGTTACGGTGAAATGGGTAGTCACAGCATCAGGAGACTCGAACATGGAAGGCTCAACTCTAACAGCAGTGGGGGTGGCACCGATTTAAAGAACTTCAAAGATAATTTTAGATTTGAGCCTTAGAAGCTCACAACAAGCCTTTTAATTAAAGAGTAATCGAGACAACTATAAATAAAAAACATCATGTATTATGCTCATCATTCGTGCCCATTTTTTAATTATAGTAGTCGCATTTGATTTGTGCATGGGCGTGCCGAGTGGGTGAGGCAGCTCATTATGCTTTAGCTCATAAGTGATTGCGCATGCATACGAAGTAGGGTGGTAGGGGGCTTGCGACTACTTTTTAATTAAAGCAATTGCATTTAATATGCGCAATGCGTGTGTGAAAGATATGCATGAGTGTGACGGGTTGGTGCAGCTCATTATGCGCTAGCTCGTAAGTGATTGCACATGTGTACGAAGCAGGGTGGTAGCAAGTTGGCGTAGTGTGAGGCACAACGTGCCCGTGACAGGATGTTATAGGCCAGTAGCGCATAGTAGTGCTAGAGAAAACACGATTGATATAAATAAAAAGAAGTCGTGTTTGATCTACATTCCTTTTGCTTCTGTTTAAAATAAATAGCAGCCACATAAAGCTAATATTTTTCACTGTTGTTCTTCCAAATAGCAATAGCATAAACTTAGAAGTCT
>CATIWF010070723.1:0-34854 GCA_949630135.1 Balakata baccata
TCTATAGATAATCAAAGGGCTATATATTTCATAATATATTTAATTACTGCATTCATAATATAATTAACAACTTGAATATTTATTTATTATGAATGTGAAATATACATGTGTCAATTGTGGTATAATAATTAATATATAAAAAACAGTGAATGCACTGGAGCATACAGACCACCGATAACAAAAAGGAGTTCTTGAGTGAAATAACAGCATTAACAGAGCTAAAGCATCGAAACATAGTAAAGCTACAAGGTTACTGTGCATATGCAGGGCAGTTTCTTTTGGTTTATGAGTTCGTGGAAGGCGGCAGCTTGGCCGGATTCTTGAGCGATGACCAAAAAGCAAGAGAATTGGAATGGGGTAAAAGGGTGAATATTGTTAGAGATATGGCTAATGCTCTGTCCTACATGCATAATGATAGCCAAACATCCATCGTTCATCGAGATATTACAAGCAAAAACATCTTGCTCGATTCTGATTATGAATCTCACATCTCAGATTTTGGCATTGCCAAGCTTTTGAATCACGATTCATCCCACTGGACTGCTCTTGCCGGCACTTGTGGATATGTTGCACCAGGTAATAGCAGCTCATTAACTGAATACTCTTATATCATAACGGTAACTATTGATTCTATTTTTACCTTGATTTATATTTTGAGTGTCACAGCTTGCTTCAACCATGAAGGTAACCAAGAAATGCGATGTGTATAGCTTTGGGGTAGTAGCATTAGAAGTGATCATAGGAAATCACCCAGCAGAAATCATTTTTTCTACGTGCTCAAACTCCGGTAGGACGATACTGCTGGAAGATATCGTGGACCAACGACTTCCATCTCCTTCATCGGAAATTCAGGATGAATTGAAAATTATACTGAATCTGGCAATTGCATGTGTTAGCCCTGATCCAAAAGCTCGGCCAACCATGGACATGATTTATTATATATTATAAGCGCAAACTAAATCAAAATACTATTATAAAAGCAGCTCAAGTGAGTGTGTGAGCAGACATTTTTTGTTTGAGAATAAGTGAGTTGGAGAGAGATTGGCTAGATTTCTGTTAGTGTTTATATATTATTATTGTTATTATTATTATTATTATAAAACTCTATTGCACAGAAAATTATTCTGTAGTGGCAAGCAAAAAAATGAGATATCATCATGAATTTATCAAAATTCAGAAGCTATTATACCAGAGTGGGAGCAAAACGCATAACTTTCAAAGGAGAGATGACGTTTACAGAAGTTACAAAGTTTTAAACGCACAGATACACCCAACTCTAACCTGAACTCAATAGTATTTAACATACAACCCGCCTAACAGATTTATGGATTCATCCATCAAAAAGCCCCCAAAACTTAAT
The DNA here is from genome assembly GCA_949630135.1 of Balakata baccata. Classification (NCBI taxonomy): domain Eukaryota; kingdom Viridiplantae; phylum Streptophyta; class Magnoliopsida; order Malpighiales; family Euphorbiaceae; genus Balakata; species Balakata baccata. The sequence goes on from CATIWF010070723.1 coordinate 1,361, forward strand.
AATTTTTTAAAATCTCCTCAGTTCTGTTGCAGAAGCAGGCTCAAAATTAATCAATTCCCTGGAATGACGCCAAGGCTTAACCGCAACCACTGAATAGAAATCCTTTGTTTCTCCATTCTGATTACTTGCCTCAATCTTCATATAATACTTGATTGCAGCAACTACAAGTTTCTCTGCTTCCACAACCTCCGAGGATATAAGTTGTTCTCCGCCGTTGCCGTGGTGTTGGAGCTGCTTGTTGAATTCCTTGACCGAAATCCTCCCAAGTTCCTGTACCTCCTCATTGGTCTTCACGTTCCTCACCTCCGATCTTCCCCCAACCTTTCTTTGATTTTTCATATTTCTGTTCTCATTGTACCTTTAAACTTTAGTCCCATAGACTATGTACTTTTTAGGCCCATCTTAGCAGGCTTAGCAATTTTGGAGCACAATGACACGGTCTTACCCTCTTTTATCTTTATTATCTAAATTCGGTTACTTCATTTGTTTTACTCAAATACGAACTCATACTTTCAGTTTTTCTCATTCTGTCGTTTCTATTGAATATTAATTACAATTGGAATATCCCTAATTTCTGGCTCAATTAACTAAGATTTTTGATCCAGGTTAAAGCGAATCTCATTAACTATGCGGTTTCTTACTTGGGCTATATAGGTTTTTGTGCTATAAAATTATGGCTCATGATATATATGGCAGTACTCTGGGATAATCAAATATTCATATCATAAAATACTCATACAACAGTTGATTTGCACGTATAATAAACAGCTCATATAATATACAATTATGCACACCCATTCAATTATTGATATGCTCGCATATCAATAATTGAATGGGTGTGCATAATTATGAGCCGTTCATTATACGTGCAAATCAACTGTTGTATGAGTATTTTATGATATATATATATATTCTTGTACGTATTTTATTAAAATTAAAATTTAAGACTTCATAATATCAATATTTTTTTTTCTTATAGAAAGAAAATCTTCATTACACATTTATTAAGATCAATATATGCAATATGTGAATAGATAATGAACATTTATATTGATTTGTTGAATATATAATGACGTAGTATAGTTGTGGACACATTATAAAAATTCAGTTTTTTTTGTTATATTGATGAATTAAAATTTTTTTTAATATGGCTGTGTATATGGTTATTTGTGCTTACATGAGTAGCGTAGATTTGGTGTAAATTTTATGAATGGATTTAGAATATGTTTTGGCTGTATGTGTGATTATTTGCGCATATATTTTCATATATAAGTGAAAAATCCAAGGAGATAGAGGTCCAATGAGATAGGGAGACATGAAATATAGAACTTGATTTGTATTTAGTTTTTAGCTATATTATCTACAAAATATTGCTATAAATTTGTCACTTGTTTATTAAATTGATTAATACTTTTATTTACTAAATGATAATTGTTATATTATGGCAAACAACCATAATATAACCATATCACAATTCAAATGTAACATATTAAAAAAATACATTACTATTGAAAGTTGCATTAACCATTATATAATATGTCATTAACAAACACAATGATCTAAGAAGTTGCAGATAACCATCATATAATAATAGCATAAGTTGTATATAACATATTGTAGCAGTGCATAGATAATGAACTTTAAAGTTTACATATCAGTTATCTTCTTTCCATTACCCATCGTGATATACTAATATCTTCATGTTAGTCATATTTTGTACACATAGAGTGAACATGACAGTTATGACATAAAAAAATTTGGTTTCATAAAAAAAAAGTTACAAGATCTAATATTATATAATATGAATATAACCTGTATATATATACGTATAATGTTGCAGTTTGGACATAATGAAAATATAGTACAAATTGTGCAGGTATCATATAGTACAATATAACCTTTAGATAATGTCATGAATATTAGAAAGTTAAAAATTCACTACAAGAACAATATACCACTTTGTTGTTGTCAAACTCACTTCACATAATATTTATGGAATATTTGAAATAGTCAGTGAGTGCCCTAAAAATATGTTTTGAATTTTTTTATTTAATTAACATATTTTTTTAATTTTTTATAAACTACCTTTTTCCAAATATGTTTTTAAAAAAATATTTATTTATCTAATTCTACCAAAAGCAATTTTTAAAACAAAAAAATAAAATAAAACATTTTCTGAAAAATGATTTTCCAAAACACAATCCCAAATAAGCCTTTAAATATGTTATATCTTACTATAACATTGTATTCCTCATCATTTAATCAATACGTGATTAAAACATATATTTATGTTCAATTTTTTTAGCATAGTATTAATTTATAACAATGTAATCATTGAATCAAAAGGAAAAAAATATGTGTTTTAAACATTTAAATTGATGAATTTCCATTACAATTGCATTTTTCATTTTTGTTCATGTCAGTTTAAAAGAAAAACAAATGTATAAGATTTTACCCTTAACTTTCGTTTTATATTTCTTGTTGATCTTTTTTTTTTTCTGTTATGAATTTTTGAAAATTGAGTAGGATTTAATAATTTGAGGATATTGATATTGTGTTATACAATATGTCTACAATTTTTTTTTTGGCAGATATTGACATATTGTTTGAAACAAATTAAAAGCTTTAATGATTATATAATTTTAGGAAGTTACCTCAATCCACAATTTATTTAAAATAATAACTGTAGTTACTATGAAAAAACTCGAAACGAATATTTTGAAAAATTAATTCTTTTTGAAAAGGGGAATTGGAAAACAGTTTATGATACAATTAATTGGGTCATTTGTATCCAAAACTCTAAAACAAAATGAACTCTTCGGGCCCAAATACTCGGCTATGCGAGTTTGAACTACAAAACGCCATGGCATGGTTGCAAAAGAGTTGCTATACGGTGCATGGTGCTAAGTGCACCAAAAATTAATTCACACTTGCAAAACTAAATGCATTTATTTTTGTTTTTATAAATATATTATTTTATAACTGTATATTTATTATTTTAATAGTTGTAAATTTATTATTTAATAATTGTAAATACTTTACTAAATTTAGATTCATTATTTAATAATTATAAATAAATTATTTTATAACTGTAGATTCATTATTTGTTTTTATAAATTTCTTTTATCTATGTTTGATTTTTGTTTACCAAGTTCGGATTTATTATTTAATGACTGTAGATATATTATTTTATAACTGTACATTCATTATTTTAATAATTGTATATTCATTATTTAATAACTACAGATTTATTATGTAATAACTGTATATACATTATTTTATAATTGTAGATACATTATTTATTTTCATGAACTAATTTTGTCTTTTTTTGTATGTTTGATTATTTGCTTATTAGATTCAGATTCATTATTTAATAAATGTAGATATATTATTTTATAATTGTACATTCATTATTTATTTTTATGAATTTTTTTTATCTTTTTATCTATGTTTGAGTATTTGCTTAACAAGTTTATATTCATTATTTAATAATGGTAGATATATTATTTTATAACTGTAGATAAATTATTTACAATCGAACAAATAATAAAAAAAGTAAACATAAAAAAAATCCAGTAGCAAAAGAACAATGAGAAAAAGAAGAAGAAAAATTTTACTATATCACAAATTGCATTATCAACAAGAATATGTTCATCTATTTGCAATTGAATAAAAAAATTAGAAAAAATACAAATAGTAGCAAGAATAGAAAAATGAAAAGAAAAAATAGAAAAATTTGTGAGAAAATAAGAAGAGGAAAGAAATCGTAGAAGAAAAAGAAGAACAAGGAGGAGAGGAAGAAAAATCATAAAAGAATGAAGAAAAAAAAAAACCAACAATGAATTCATAAGAAGAAATTGTAGATATATTATATTATAACTATGATATATTATTTACAATTGAACAAAGAATCACAAAAAAAAATGAATATAAAAAAAATTCAATAACAAAAGAACAATGAGAAAAAGAAGAAGAAAAATTTTACTATATCACAAATCACATTATCAACAAGAATATGTTAATCTATTTGCAATTGAATAAAATAATTAGAAAAAATATAAATCGCACCAAGAATATAAAAAGAAAACAAAATAGAAAAATTTGTGAGAAAATAAGAAGAGGAAAGAAATAGTAGAAAAAAAAGAGAAAAAAGAATAACAAGGAGGAGAAAAAAAATCATAAAAGAATGAAGAAAAAAAAAAAATCCAACACGTGTGGGCTCACCTCAATACATATAGCAAAGTGCACGGTATAGATTACCGTTGCAAAAGAGCAAAATGCATCTGGGTTCCTCAACTACATAATTTTTATTTTTTTTATATTTTACTTTCTTATTGAGTTCTTAAGTCTTTAACTTTTGTCATTATTAATTTTTCTTAATAACGACAGTAATATAATATTGTCCCTGAAACAGTGTTAATAATCTTGATTAAAAAATATAAAAGTTTTCAACAGATTATTGAGGGAAAAATCCCTTGAGACGAATTTAGGCTTTCTAAATCTTTCCTATTTGTTATTGAAAAAAAAATACTTTTTTTCATATTGTAATTCGATTTCCGATCCAAAAAGAAAAAGGAAAAAAGCAAGCCTGCCCAGCTTGTTTTTGTTTAAAAAATTCTATAGACAGGTAGTACAAAGAAAATTATGGCAAATACATTGAGAAAAATTATCATGGCATCCAACATTTAATTGTTCCAGGTCTTGGAATTAAATTTAAACTTAAATATATCCTAAATGATGTGGTCGGGGTTAGGAGCTTTACGAGAACATAGGGGAGCCATTGCCTTCTAAAATTTTAAACTTATATATATATAAAATTATGCAAAATTTTGAAAATTCTTTACATATATATATATATAACAGCAAAAGATGATCTTATTTTATTTATTTTTTTAATTGAAAATTGCAACTGCATTTATTTCACCCTCCAAAATTCAGAATCAAATTGATGAGGATAGAACGCTGAAATTTCGAACTTATTAACATTTGCATAATTTATTAAGGGACTTATATTGTTCTCATGTTTAGTATGTTTTAGAATTTTGCAATGCATATTATGAAATCAGTTGGTAGCTTACATCGATCTTCCTGACAATTAGTGAGTGCTGTGGTCAATGGTAATCAACATCGCTTGAAATCCTTTAAAGAACCCACTGCTGATTCAATAAAGAGAGTTGGTCAGAATCTAGCTAGAATGTATATTTTAGTAATTTTTTTATGAATAATTAAGGGTAATTAAGTAATATAATACTTTTAATGACTGATATACCTCTTAATCTTTTATTGGTTGTTTAGAATCTATTCTAATCAATAAATGTTTCATTTTTTTTTTTTTTTTTTTTATCAAACAAAGAACTTCATTAAGTAATATTAATAGAGTCTGCGGCAATGTTTACTTGCAATACAAGACGGAACACTAAAACTATAAACAAGGCGAGGTAATGAACGAGAGCTGCGAGCAAGAATATGAGCAGCTTCGTTCGCTTGCCTTCTTACAAATTGAAGGGAGAAATTAATCCCTTGTGAGAGAAGGTATATACATTCCTGGATAATATCACCAAACTCAGATATATCTCTGCAATTACTATAAACAACATCAACGATAACTTTGGCATCCATCTCAAACACAATATTACTTTTGTTCAGCTGAAGGCACCATTGAATTGCTTCTCGAAGAGCCATAGCCTCTGCATTCTTTGCTGTGAAATTTCTATAGAGCGCTTTAGAGCAACAACCCACAAAATCAGCATGTGCATCTCTAATCACTATCCCAAAACCAGTTTCATTGCTATCAGTAAAGGTAGCTGCATCTATATTGCATTTGAGGTAGCCACTCCTGGGAGCACTCCACCGTAGTTGTTGGACAGTTTCAGACTGAGGAGCGGCAGCATCATGTAGCTTCAGAGTTCTGGCATGAACCCAGTCACATAAAACCATCTGACTAGTGAAAGCTGTTTGTGCAGGGGAGCTACACTCATTTGTCCAATACATAGAGTTTCGTTGAGTACAAATATTCCAGAGCAAGGCACATAACCTTGAAAGAGTGACTTTAGGCAGTGTTTGTAGCTGGAATAAAAACCATTCTGCAAAAGAACTGGTGCTTGTTCGGGCAACTTGTAGATTAAGGTGATTCCAACATTGTTGAGCATAAGGGCAATCAATCAAAGTGTGCCAAAGGTGCTCCACATCTGACCTGCATAACACACACAACAATTCCACAGGTATGCCTCTGTTACAAAGTTTTATCCTTATAGGCAAGCAGTCTCGACAAGCACGCCAGAGAAAGGTCTTGATTTTTGGTGGAATATCAAGATGCCACAGAATTTTCCAGCAACCTGCAACATGAAAATGGTTAGACAAAATGGATGCATCTATGGCCACATGGCATCTAGATTTAACCGAGTAGATGCTTTCCTTGGTAAAGTACCATATCCTTTTATCTTCAACATTTCGTCTACTCAATGGTATGCTAGTGATTGCTTTAACATCTCTGTAATTGAAAATTTCCTTCAATAAGTCAGTATCCCATTCCTTTTCCCCCGGCACCATAAGATCACTAATGAGAGCATTAGTGACTTTGAAATTATCAGTTTCATGTAGCCAAGATTCCCCCCACACCTTAATCCTTTGACCATGCCCCACTTTCCATCTACACCCCTTCTCCAGTAAACTTCTAAAGGCCAAGATGCTCTTCCATGTGAAGCTTGGGTTTTTACCCGATTTTGCCGTCATAAAGTCTCCTCTTCTGTAATACTTAGCTTTGAACATCTGAGAGATAAGAGCATTGGGTTCGCTTATCAGCTTCCACCCATGTTTCCCTAGCATAGCCAGATTGAAAGTGAACAGATCCCTAAAGCCCATTCCACCAAAATCCTTCTTGACACAGTCTCTCCCATCTAAGCCAGTGAACTCCTTTCCTGCTATTCTTCTTCATACCCCACTAAAAAGAGTTTAACATCTTCTGGATTTCATCTTCCAAGGACTTAGGCAGTAAAAAGCAAGCCATACAGCATGTGGGTATAACTTGAGCAACATTTTTTATCAACACCTCTCTACCAGCCCATCCCTGCACACGTGTCCAGATTCGCACTCTGATATAGCCAAACATCCAATCAAAGATGACAAACCAGGTACCGTTCTGTATTCAGCGGAGCATAAACTTGAAACAAATTTGAAATTCTCCTTTTATCCTCAATTGACACATTCGAACTATAGAAAATTCTAGATTTTTGAAAATTAATTGCTTGTCCCGACGCAAGCTCATACTCTTTCAAAATTTCCTTGTTAAGGTGCATTTGGAAAATTGCCTTTCTAAACTCTGCCTCAGTAAAAGGAGCCAAGAGCATATCATTATCTTCCCGAGAAACCTTCAGATCTACGCAACTGATAACTCTATCATATACCCCATTGCTCTCAGAAAATAAGGATGAGAAGTACTCAAGTGCCACCGATCCTAGCTCCTCTAAACTGTTTGCCCAACTACCATTATCCCTGCGGAGGCGGTGGATCTTGTTTACATATTTCTTAGCAGAAGCCATAGAGTGAAAGAATCTAGTATTTGCATCACCTTCTTGAAGCCAGAATAACTTAGATCTCTGTTTCCAGTAAGTTTCTTCTAGTGCTAAGAGTGATGAGAGCTCCTATCTTGCCTTCTTAAACCGTTTAACCATACAAACTCCGGGAGTTTTCCAGGGGACAGCCAAACCTCCTCCCCTCCCTTCTCTATCTACTGTGAAAATGCCATGGAAACCTAATTTTGACTTTACTTCTTCTACTTTATGCACACTAGCTAAAGTTTCTATAAGGAAAACAATTTGAGGATTACGAGATTTACAAATCTCGCGAAGTGACCGAGCTGCTCGAGGATTTGCCATTCCTCAGCAGTTCCAACAAAGCCAACTCATGGCTTTAGGTAGGCCTGGGCCCCAGGTCCTGCCTCTAAATTCAGCCCACTTGAAGTGGATGTGGTGTTCAACATGGTACCACATTGATTAATATTTGTTTCAACCAACATGTCATCCAACCCAAGTCCCTTTTCTGGACCTCCTCTTCTCCTTTTCCCATCTTCAGTTAATTCCAAGCCCATTCTCACAGTCTTCCATATTAGCCCATTTGCCATGTTCACCTGCGTTGCCACCTTGTCCCGCACTACCCCCCACTATCTTGATCCCACTTTCCAATCGCGAAACCGTTTTGTCAACTGCCATACCTGTATGCTTGCCACCCATCTTGGGTTTCTCCGACACGGTTGTTCCGTCAGCCTCCATTTCCCTCAGCTACCGTGCTCCGCTCTCTATTTATGATAATATATTTGTTTCTTGCTAAAATTTTGGTTGTGCCCTTGAATTCTCATTTAAATGTTGAGTTTGCAAATGTCACTATTATTGACCTTTGCTGTACGAATCAGTTTCATCCACAATATACTTATTTTATTCACATAATTAATATGCAAAAAATTTGCTCAAGGAAGTAGAAGAAATTATTATTTATTTGATTTCATAATATAATATTAGTTAATATTTAAAAAAGATGTAAAATATTTATTTTATTGATATCAATTAATTTTTTTAACTTTGAAATGTTGAGAGTTAAATTCCAACGGAAATAATTATAATTAATTAGTAACATTATTTCCTAAGAAAAAAGAAAAATTCATTGGTATTATTTGATATTTGTGCTTTATGAGGAATATTTTTTTATAATTTTGGATAGTATTGTAGTAACATGTAAAGTGAGTAAAATATAAAAGTGAGTTAAATAATTTGAAATTTAATATGTTTTTTTTTTCCAAAATAAAATTTTAGTTCAATTTTGAATATTCAGTTAATCTGGAAATTCTTTTTCTGATATGTTGCTCTGCAGGCAGAGCTCTTTGTGTTTTTCTGTTAAATTTATTTAATATTTTATTATACAATAAATATATGATAAAAGATTTATATTTTTATAGTATTAATTATTACTATTAATTTTTATAAATTAAAACAATAGATGAATAAATTTATTAATTTTAATAAATAATTTAATAAAATATAATTATTATACTTGATATTTTTGAATTAAAAAAGAAAGAAAATGGGGCTTAATTTTAATGTTTTGACTTTATTTCAATGGAAAACATCCTATACAATAACCAATGTCCAATAAATTTCATATTTAGAGATTCGAGAAGTAATAAATACTTTGGAGCAAAATTAAACAGAGGTTAATATAGTAATTTTATTTGCTTTATTTTGGCATTTACTGTATCTTATTATATTCTACGTACCTGGCTAGATTTTAGCCAAATAGCAAAGTCCCACTGATTCGTTGCCTAGGGACAAATCCAAGTTAGTCCTAATAGATGTCATTTTAAGGTTTTTGCCCAACAATTAATTACTTAAGGAAATGTGTTTAAGATATAAGTAAATTACTACTATACTGCCTTTAGATAATTAATTTCCACCAATAAATAATAAAAACTGAATTTTTAAATAAGGGTAAAATAGATACAAAATAATTAATATTTATGTCAAATATTTTGAAATAAAACTCTAATTCATAAATAGAGTAATTTTTATTTTTTGAAAAGTTGAGGGGGAATAAATTAATTAATCTTGACGTTCACGGCAGAATCGGAGAGATAGGAGTTGTTGACTCATAAATGAAAGTTGCTAAATGAGAAAGTTTTGATAATTTTTAGGTAAAAATCATAATTTGACTCTCTCTATTTTGATAATGCAATTCTTATACTTTTGGTCCATGTATTATATATATGGCTAGTCTGTTAGCGCTGTTGTGTCGGATATTTTTATGAAACATATAATGTAACTAAGAATGTACGGTTAAAATTATGCTTAAGTAAATGTGCATGCCAGATATAATAATGAATTTCTTAAATTCAATCTATATATAAAATTATCAACGTTTAATTTATTTAAAATTAATTTGTAAATATGATTTTTTTTTAACATAATTCGAAATCTACTGCTACTATTATTATTAAGAAGTTAATTCTTCACTTAACATTAGATAACCAAATAAAAATAAAATTATCATTAAAATAGTTTATTCATTAAAAACCAACTCAACCTAATAAACTTATTTAAGATGAATTTGTTAAATATTGGTTTAAAGTGGATAATATATTAATCAATAAATTAGTTGATATTGATTCATTTCGAATCTTCGATAACTCAATATTTCTCATGAAAAAAGCATGAATAATATATTTATAATATTTATTATTAATGAAATTGGAATATACCTTTGTTATATAAAAAAATAATTTTAAGCATTTTTTTTACTTTTTAGTTTTTTTAACTTAAAATTTTAGCTTTTTTATTTTAATCTTATTATCTCTCTTTATATAATTGTACTAATTATAATAGATAGAGTAAGAAATATACTGACTTGAATTAAAAAGAAAAAATGAATTAAATTTATGAGAAAACTATCGTAATTTATATTAATTTTCAACATGAAAAAATTCATGTCTAATTTATTGAAAATTAATTTTTAAATATAATTAACTTTTTAACATATTTCATAATTTGAAAGTCTAATTTCAATTAGGTGGAAAAATTATAAATATTCAAATTCTTAAATTCAGTTATATTAATATTATTATATTATTTAAAAATAATATTAATATTAAATAAATAATAAAAATTAACATTATTATACTAATTAAATATAATATTAATATTAAATAAATATATTAAAGATTAATACATAATATTAACCAAATAATAAAAATAAATATATAATATTAATTAAATAAATATATTAACATTAGATAAATATATAAATATATGGAAATATAATTAAATAAATAACTCAATCCAGTGTACATGCCCAATGCAAGTCCCACAGTGAGTCCAAGCCCACCGGCCTGTTTGTTTTTTTTTTTCCCCTCTGAACAATACAAAACAACGTCATTCTGTTTGGGAGTAGAACAACATCATTTTGCAGCTGAACGATAAAAAAATAGCTGAAACGATGCGTTTTACTCTATAAGCAAAACGACAACATTTCATTGTTAGGTTGAAAAAAAATAGAATTAAAGACAAAATCGGAGAATATTGAAATAGTTACAGTGCCTCCGGAGATACCTTATTATATAGATAAGTGAGATGCCTTATTATATAGATAAATGTTTCAGGTAGTACGAAACTTCACAAGTTCACCAGGGTAATATAGCGCAATCCAAGATTGCTCATGGAGAGGTATTTCGCATTTATTTTACAGTCTACACAAAATTTTAATTTTTTATAATTATAATAATCCCTAAAGATAGACTTACTACTATTTTATAGACATATTAAGAAAATTAGTTAATTTAATTTAATTAATTATTTTTGTTTGATGTTTTTAAAAAAAAAAAAATACCCTTCATTTATTATTATTTTGAAAATAATGATTTGATCTTTTTAATGTAAAATTCAAATTAATACTTATATAGATGTCGATTAATTTCAAGAGTTATTTAGAACAAGAGTTAAAAAAAATAAATTGGCATTTAAGTATATTTAATAAGAGTTTATATAAATAAGAGTATGTTAGTAATTAAACAAAATAACTTCACTTCAAAAAGAAAAGTGACGTATAATTTCAGACGATCAAAATAGAAAATGAATATATTTTTTCCAAAAATAGAGTAATATAATTTGATTAACGATACCATATATTAATTAATTAAGTTGCTCTCGTCATTTTTCCATTTCTTCCCCTTTTAATTAATTATTTTCCCTCATTTTGTTGATAAATTAATTAGAGGATATCTTATGGGTTCAATTAACAACGTCTAACCATTTGCTTGCGGCAAATTTGACATATTTTCCTAAAATTTAATTTAAATTAAATACAAATTGTTGAGCAGTTTGAGAATGAAGATGGTCTTGTTAGTGATCTTAACGGTTGGATCAGTTTCAGTTTCTGTCCAAGTTGAAGCTGGAAAGTTTGTTCCACAAGAGGGAAGGAAAGAGAAACATAGCATCAAGCTTATACCAAATGCATACCCTGAAAAGAATGGCAATTTTGCCTTGAAAATATGCAATCCAGCGTTGATAACGCAAAAGATGCGCCATTTACGCTGGGTTCACAGCCAAGTCTCCGAAATTCTTTTTTCATATTTACCTCCAATTTTCTTTATTTTTATTTATATCGAAATTTATTTCATCCCTACCGATTAATATTTTTTCACCTCCTATCTGTTTGAAAAAACTCCTCTGTCTCTAGTTTCATTTTTTTTTTTCTTTTTATCTTTAGAGAGTCGACAATTTATCGTTCATATTTTGATTATTATTTTGTGGTCCGTTTCGATCTTGGATTATATTCTTCTACTTGTAATATTTGGTTCATCAATATCGATTGAGGAAATTTCAACGTTTACATGTTCAGCTTCTATAATTAATTGATATTCCACTTCAAGACTTCTACTATTGCATAAATAATATATAGGGATATGGAGGTATTCTATGCACATTGTATTATTGTAGCTGATTGACTTAAGATGCAAATTATTGGGAGACTGGGTACCAATGGAACTCTCAAGTTTGGTTGAAAAAATTATTGTAGCCGGTTCCATTTTGTTTTACATATTTTTACTTCTTTGTTACTGATATATTTTTTATACTATTAAAAATATACTTCTGCTTTTTCTTTTTAGTTGAAAATAGCTAAGATATTCCTAAGGTATTCTCATGGAATTTCCAAAAGCATACCGAAATATTTCAAAGTATACTCAAAGTATTTCCAAGAAATTCATTCAAGAGAATTATCAAGAAATTCTCAATGCATACCTAAAGTATCCCTAAGTATACTCAATATATTCTCATAGAATTTCCAAAAGTATACCGAAATATTCCCAAGATATTCCCAAGATATATTTAAGGTATATCAGACTTTATAGCCTTTATTTACAATTGTTTTAGGCCAAGGTATTATCAATATATGTCCAAGGTATGCCTAAAGTATACCAAACTTTATATCCTTTGTTAATAACTATTTTAGGCCCAAGGTATTCCTAAGATATAGTCAATGTATGTCCAAGATATATCGGACTTTATAGGCTTTGAGCACAACTGTTTTAAGCCTAAGACATCTCCAAGATATAGATAAGGTATGTCCACGGTATACCAGACTTTATAGCCTTTATTCACCTAACTATTTTAGGTCTATGGTATATCCAAGATATACCCAAGGTATGACCTATGTATGCCAGAGATTATCTTATGTTTTGCTAAGTGCTTTAGGCCAAATGTATATCCAAGATATATCCAAGATACACATGAGGTGTTGGTGTAATTATAGAAAATAATTTTTGATAAAGTTGAAAAAAATATTAATGGAAGGTAAAGTTATAATTATTTCTCTTTTTTTTTTGGTATTTATGAAAAATTTCTAATTTTTTTCATGCTTTTTGGTGGATCCAATTCTCACAAGGAGGGAAGCGATGGTTCGGATGTCCATGCCTATATATGTAATTAATTAAGGCCTCATTTTGATTAAGTTGTTGAAAGCAGATGATAGTTACATTGAAAATTGGTGGCCAGTTGTTTATTACTGGTTGTTTAATAAAAATAATTGAATTGTTAAAATATAAGATTACTAATGATGAAATAATTTATTTAATTAAAAAAATATATTTTCTTATATTATATAAATAAATAAAAATTATAAAATAATACTTATTGATGTAATTATTTATTGGTAGAAACTATGATACGTCAGTGTATTAACATGTCAACAGTAAATGAACTGTTCAGATCATAATATACTCATCCAATGGTTGATATGTGTGCATACTAAATAGTTTAAATTATATACATACTCATTCAATTATTGATATATTGGCGTACCGATGTGCTGGCGTACTATATAATGACTCTTATTTAATTTAATAAACTAAAATAGTAATAATTAAATTATAATTAATAAATTATATATTTTTTTTCAAAAATGTATATAATTTACTAATAATATACCCTTTTATGAGGTTTCAATTTAGTCCAAACAAGATATTCATGGACCAAAAACCAATAAAAAGCAATATGAGAAAAACAGAAAAATTAGAGGAGCTATATATGATTTATAGCATAGCTACTTAATTGAGAATATATATATAAATCGATATTCCTTGAAAAATTTTAATAAATCTTGTCTCGTAAACTTAGTGAATACGAGTTGGATTACGAGTTTATTCAGATTTGGGTCGGGTTGTATTCGAACTTTATAATAAGTACTTTTATTGCTTTGGACACTGGTAGAATGAAGGGATTATAAATGTACATAAAATCTCTTTTATTAATGAAGGTAATTTATGATGTTTATGTAAATGCTAATGCTTATCATGATGAAGGGATTATTTTCTTTGTATTCATCATGATGTATACAATATCTCCTGCAAACCTCACTTGTATATATATTGGCTATTTACCAAGTTAATAACCCACAGGAATTCATAATCTGTTATGGTATCAGAGCTTTCAAATCAAGATCATGACCCCACCTATTTTCTTAAATTCCCATGACACCCATCATGCATGCATGCATTTTCCATCAAACTACCAGAAAATTATATTGTTCGAAAGCACAATTCCTGCCACTATTATATTACCAAAAATTTTGAATTTTGTTTGATGGTTCTATATCACCACCAAACACAATTGCGGATCCTACCAAACCCTCAAAAACTATTGCAGATCCGGCCTATGATCGGATCTGGTTTCAAAAGGATCCAATGCTCCGCTGGCGTTTGCTCTCTTTTTTATCTAAATTTTTTTTTTCATATGTTATTAGCATAACATCCTCTTATGAGATTTGGTATGCCTTAGCCAATACCTTTGTTTCATATTGAATTACAAAAGCTTAAAATTTGCATCGTGTTAAATCTCTTGCCAATAAACTAGCTGCAGTTGGTCGTACCATGAACCAGCATAATTTAATGCTATTATTATACAATTCAATATGGAGATGAAACAACAAATGTTCTTCTTTAATGGGCTGCAACTCTTCAAAACCGAAACAGTCCAACATATTTTCATGGCCTCTATTTCCTGAAAATCTCACCAAAACAAGCCCGTGCTTGGCTTAGACTTTTCTCGCAACCATTCCGAGAAAGTTGTTCGATTAAACCTCATCGTCAGCTTTGTTTTTCATCTTCTCCTGATCTTGAATTTATTTATGATTTCTCCATGAACTCACGATCTGGTACAATCCCACTCCCAATTACTCTGCTTTCCAAACTCAAATGTCTTGATTTGTCCTTTAATATCTTAATCCAACAGGGGTTAGCCCACTAAAATATCTTGAGACCCTGCACATTGCTGGTGATCAGTTAAAACTATTAGTATTCTGTTGTTTTAATTAATATGACTGCAATTTTTATTTGTTACCAACAATGTATTACATCATGTTTATAGATGAATTTCATCTATGGTAACTGAATTGCTATTATTGCAGTAAAATTATAAAAAAAATTTTGTTAAAAAAAATGCTGAATTTTATTTTCGTTTCACTAAAAATACTTATTGTCATGTTAAAATTTTGGTGACATGTCAACTTCTCGGCTATTCATATTTAAAAATTGGCTAAAAGTGATTTTAATAAAATAAAAACATATGTAAATTATTTTTTGGGACGAAAAATAAGTTTTATTATTTTATTGTAATAAGGAGATCATAGATAAAATTATCCTCAATTCTTTTATTGATTAATTAGATCCAAGTAGATATAGAAATTGGATCAAATCGAGTGAATTTAGTTTATTTTTTCACTCGATGAAGGGTAACTCTTGTTATCTTTCATAGGTCCGGGAAATGTACAGTTTCATCAATTGCCATTATTAAGTTGTTCTGATCTGAAATTGGATTATTCGGACAGATTATTGGAAACTCTAATTTTCAGAATCTACTAAAAAATTGTCAAATATGAATTTATTAATTATTATTGTCTATTTTTATGGGCTGAATTTAACCCAGTTCCATTTGACGTCAAATGTTTTCAATTACGTTTGCGAGGACTTTATTGCAAGCCTACAAGATATGCTGAGACTTTGAATGACTCGAGTTCGAGTTCGTTTAAACCAAAAAAAGCTTTGAATGAGTGTGGATATATATATATATATATATATTTATTTATTTATTTATTTTGTGCAACAGCGAATTTAGGAGATGATATATGTGGCCACCGCCACTCTAAATTGAAAAAAAAAATGTAAAAATTATTTTTAAAAATTTTTTATTTCTTTAATTCAACTCTACTTTTCGCAATTTTTCATTCCTGAATTGAACCCCATTTCTCTTAATATTTGAATTTACGATGAAAATTTATGATGAACATATGTTCTGCTAATATTTAGGTAATTACAAAGAAGATAATTTTCAACATAATATGTTAAAAAATTAAGGATAATAATGAAATAGCATAAGAATTTGAAGAATTAAAAAGTTCAAAATATCGTATAACTAAAATTTGCTATCAAATTATCCACCGAGAAAAAAAAAAAAGCTAGCAAATCAGTTGGGAGCTGGCTAGATGAGGGCGATGAGGGCCACGGAAGTCAAAGTCACTTGCTAAGAAATTAACATTATTTATTTCTGTTTTCCTTAATTAATTCTGAGCTAGTCATTGGTTTAGTTATGTTTTCCCTGAGAATGAGAGGATAAGGTCTTGGTATTGTCTAAAAATTCAACTCTTACTAATTAGCATGACTTCTTGAAAATCTTCTCTCTGATTCGAGATGAATTTAACATAACCAAAAAAATTCATTGTTTTAGGAATATATTCCCCATCGGCCATCACTATTAAAGTGCAATATTTATTTCCTACATAAAAAAAAAAAAAAAAATTCCCCCGTTTTATAAAATATTTACTAGCAGAGATGAGCTTCATGAGAACATGGAAGGATCAAGGCCTCTCAAAAATTTTAAAATTTCTTTATATATATAATTCAATTAAAAATTGTGAGAAATATTTTTTATATATTTTATTTGTGAATTTGTAAATTGTCTTTTTTTTTTTTATATATTGAACTTAGTTAATAACAGTTAAAATAATGTTATTTTGTTTAATAAGAATTTTTTTTAATCGAAAAATATTATTGTTTAGTCCCAAAAACTTAAAGTCATATTCTGCCAATCTTTACTAGGTTGGTTGGTGCTTAACTGCTTATATAAAGAGTTAAAGACACATGAAACGTAATTTAAGAAATAAAATATAGGGAAATTTGCAGCTATGACAACATTCAGCCTAGTGAAAACAGCTTCACTCTCACTCACACTTGTTTCCTTTTTCCTATCTACTGTTTTCCATCCTTCAATCCACGTTGCTTCTGACTCTAGTGAAGAAGCAAATGCTCTTCTCAGATGGGCGGCAAGCCTTCATAACGGAAAACAGACTAACCTATCTTCTTGGCCTCTCCTTCTTGATAATGCTACCAATTCTGATCCATGCACTTGGCTTGGGCTTTCCTGCAACTCCGGCCAAAGATTAGTAAGATTAAACCTGACCCGCGCAGGTTTATCTGGTACCCTTGATGACTTTGCATTCTCTTCTTTTCCTGATCTTGCATATATTGATCTTAGCAAGAACAATCTCTCCGGAACCATCCCACTCGGCATCACTCAGCTTTCAAAACTTATTTATCTTGATTTGTCATACAATATGTTCACTGGGATTATCCCACCACAGATTGGTCTCCTAACAAATCTTGATCTTCTTTCTCTTGGCGCGAATCAACTAGATGGCTCGATTCCTCAGGAAATAGGTCAGTTAAGCTCTCTTACTGAGCTTGCTCTAGCTATCAACAATCTACACGGTTCTGTTCCTGCTTCGATACGTAATTTCACCAAGATGGCTCGGCTGTATCTCTATGGTAATCAACTTTCTGGATTTGTTCCTCCAGAAATTGGAAGGCTCACCAATTTGGTTGAACTTTACTTGGATACCAATAATCTAATTGGTCCAATTCCTTCCACTTTGGGGAACTTGACAAAGCTCACTGTATTGCATATGTTCGATAATAACCTCTCTGGTTTCATTCCTCATGAAATTGGGAAGTTGAAGTCTCTGACCAGGCTAAATCTGTTTGGAAACAATCTTTCTGGTTCTATTCCAGTATCATTAGGTGGTCTGACTGGTCTTTTCCTTCTTCATCTCTATGAGAATCAACTCTCCGGCTCCATTCCTGAAGAGTTGGGAAACTTAAGCGCCATTTATCAGCTAGAGTTAGGTGAAAACCTTCTTACTGGTTATATCCCTGTCTCCTTGGGGAATTTGAGCCAGCTAGAAATTTTGTTTCTTCGTGACAACCAACTTTCTGGTTCAATTCCTGAACAGATAGCAAGTCTCCCAAAACTATCTGTGCTTCAACTGGACCAAAATGAGTTGACTGGTCATCTGCCCCAAACCATTTGCCAAAACAAAAAGCTTCAGAATTTCACAGCCAGCGATAACCGTCTTGAAGGTCCAATCCCCAAAAACCTGAGAGATTGCAAAAGCTTTATAAGAGTCCGCCTACAAGGAAATCAATTCACTGGAAATATATCCCAAGACTTTGGCATCTATCCAAATCTTCAATTTATAGACTTAAGCCACAACAAATTCCATGGTGAAATATCATCCAGTTGGGGAATGTGTTCTCGTTTGGCGACTCTATGGATTGCGGGCAACAATATCACCGGTATAATTCCACCAGAGATTGGAAAAGCATCTCGACTTCAAGCAATTGATTTTTCTTTCAATCAATTAGTTGGCCAGATCCCAAAGGAATTGGGGAATTTGACTTCTTTGGTGAAGGTGGTTCTAAACCACAATCAGCTATCTGGAGGTATACCTTCAAAATTTGGATCGTTGATTGATACTGAGAATCTTGACTTGTCTGCCAACAGATTGAGCCAATCAATCCCAGAAAATATTGGAAACTTGGCTAAACTGATTTACTTGAATTTGAGCAAGAATCAGTTTAGCCAAGAAATTCCAATTCAATTAGGGAAGTTAGTCCACTTGTCAGAGCTTGATTTGAGTCTCAACTTTCTTAGAGGAGAAATTCCATCACAGTTGAGCAGCTTGGAGAGTTTAGAGACGCTGAATCTCTCCCACAACAATCTCTCTGGCTCTCTTCCAGAGAGTTTCAAAAATATGCATGGCTTGTTGACTGTCGACATATCCTACAACAAATTGGAAGGACCAGTTCCTGACAACAAAGTTTTTCAACATGCTGCGCTGCAGGGGAACAAAGGATTGTGCGGAGAGGTCCAACGACTACAACCATGCAAACATTGGATCAAACACCGTCAATCACAAGAGAACCACAAACAGTTGTTTCTAAAAATTTTCCTCCCTCTTGCAGGAGCTGCACTTCTCTCTTTCTTCGGAGTCATCTTATTTCTACAGAAACGGAAAAAAAATCTGGAAGCAGAACAGCATTTATTGCTGATATCAAGTTCTGAAGGAAGAGTTCTGTATGATGAAATTATTAAAGCTACCGATAATTTTGATGTTGTAAACTGTATTGGAAAGGGAGGACATGGTAGTGTCTACAAGGCAAATCTCCCATCAGGAACCATTGTAGCTGTTAAGAAGCTTCACAACTTTCGTAAGAGTGAGGAGACATGTAAGAAGCAGTTCCTGAACGAGATAAGGGCATTAACAGTGATAAGGCATCGAAACATTATAAAACTTTATGGTTTTTGTTCTCATGCTCGGCATTCTTTTCTGGTTTATGAGTACCTCGAAGGGGGTAACTTGGCCGCGGTTCTGGGCAATGACATAGAAGCTAAAGAATTGGATTGGAGCAAAAGAGTGAATATTGTTAGAGGGATTGCTAATGCTTTGTCTTATATGCACCACGATTGTGAACCAGCAATCGTACATAGAGACATAACCTGCAAAAACATTCTACTTGATTCTGAATACGAAGCTCACATATCAGACTTCGGCACTGCCAAGCTTCTGAATCCTGATTCGTCTCATTGCACCGCACTTGCTGGCACGTATGGATATATTGCGCCGGGTAATGCTTTTTCTACCTTTTAATATAGTATTTTAACTAAAAGGATTTTAAAAAAAAAATGCTAAGAAGAAGAGTTCAACAAATTCCTAATTAAGTCCATTTATTTGTTTAATTTGGAATGGCAGAGCTAGCTTATACGGTGAAGGTGACAGAGAAATGCGATGTGTATAGTTTTGGAATAGTAGCATTGGAGGTTTTGAAAGGAACGCATCCGGGTGACATCGTCTTATCCATGTCATCATCCTCTTGGGCTAATGATCAGATACTGCTAGAGGATTTTATAGATCCACGCCTTCCCTATCCTTCCCTTCAAATTCAAGATGAATTGACCAAAGTTATGAAGATCTCAATTGCATGCTTGTGCAAACATCCACAATCAAGGCCTCCAATGGGCAAGATTTCTCATATTTTATCTGCTTGACTACAGTTATTATTATTATTACTAATAAAACTATTACGACATCAAAGGGTGGTAAAATATATAAGATTTGAATTCATAACCTCTGGTTAATCTAGAAGATTCTCGTACTAATTCATTCACATTTTCTTGGACTTCTTTATTATTATTATTATTATTCGGTTGAACTTTTATAAATCCATTAGCACATCAAAGTTATGAAGACTATTATTATAATGAAAAAAGGCATATGTTGGTCTTTAAGTTATGCACGTCTTATATTATATTGAGTCCCTATTAATTAAGTCAATATTGCGACTCTAAATTTTATTTTTTTAGAATGATTAAGCCAATCAATTTTTATTTTATTAAAATTAAGTTCTTTTAATCGAGAGTAATAAAACGGCTTATTAATTTAACAAAACCAAAGTTGAATTAGAGTTTAATTTAGATAAAAACTAAATTTGAGATTTAATAATTTATATAAATAAAATTAAAATTAGAGAGCTTAATTTCATAAAATAAAAGCTGATAGAGGCTTTTTTTTAAAAAAAACTAAGTTAAAGGATTTGATTTAAAAAATAAATTTAAGGGCTCAGATAAAGTTTTTGTAATTCAAGTTTTTCTAAGTTATGATTTTAGAATTATAAATGTCTGGAAATTACCACATTCAATTGAAATTGTTTCCTTATATATCCTGTATAAGGAAAAAAATTAATTTATAAAATAAATTCATCTTGCTTATATTTGATCTATGATATATCAAATTAATAAAAAATATTATATAAATTATTCTATTTAATAGTATGTTAAATTAACTTAGTTTATATAAATTCAATTTAAATAAGTATTTCATTCAAAACTACTGTAAAAATTTTAAATTATGAACTACTTAAAGGTAATAAATATATACGTACAAATGTTGAAAGTATGCTATTATTTTCTCTTCTTCCCTCCTCTCTCTCAAAACTTTATGTTATAGTTTTCCTTTTTCGCTGAAGATCTGCATTTTGTTTTGGTTTTAATTTTTTTTTCTCTTATTGAATTTTAGTTTGTATTATTCATTATGAAGATTTGCATCTTCATCTATGGTTTATTGTTTCCTCATCTATTGTGAAGCATGGCAACATGATTTGGTGCAGTTATATATTTGGATAGAGATGTTTATACTGATAGTTATTAAGTGGACATATCCAAAAATAAAATGGTAACTTGACTTATCATAATCAATGATAACAAAAATAATAATGCTAAATCTCCATTGTTATTATTATTATTAAATTCAAAATGTTATTAGCTAAGTCACTTTATCTTTAATTATAAATCTGCGTTGTTTTTTTTTATTATGACTAAATATCATGCTTTTTTAATTGAAAAATTGAGATCATTAATAAAAAATGCATTAGTTCATCTCAATCCTAGCATTATTTGAGGTAAGACAACAATTTATAATCATTGTAGCAAAATTTTTTTACTTTAAATCAAAATGTAATGGTCAAAGTCGATTCGAATAGATTTCGAATCAAATTCATTCATTTCGAATTGGAATTAGTATTTTCAGGTCAATTTTGGGTTATAGTCCATATAATTGGATCAAGCGGTTTCCTGAGCATAAGCCGCACCAACATAGGGTAAATTTCGCCTATTGTACATCAATTATGTACATTGTAATAATTTGGTATCTCAAAAATTATATATAACACAAAAGTATCTCAATTATATAAATTGTAACAACTCAGTACTTCAAAAATTATTTGTAATACAAACTCAATTTTTATTTTTTAACACAAAAATACCTCAACTTTTATTTTATAACTAAATAGTACTTTCGTTTTTAATTGCTAGTCTCTCTAACATAAGTGTGATATGAAATATCCATATCAGATAAATTTTAATAAAAATAAAATTAGTTATAATATTCACATTAAATAAATTTTAATTTTACTGACGGCATATTATAACTAATTTTATTTTTATTAAAATTTATTTGGATATTTCATATTATACTTTTATTAGAGAGATTAACGGAGTGTTTGGAAACACTATTGAGTGTTTCAAAAGCAGATTTGAATTTTTTTATTTAATTGACTAATTTTTTTAATTTTTTATGAATTGTTTTTTTTCAAATATGTTTCTGAAAAAATATATATTTATCTGTATCTATAAAAAATAGTTTTCAAAACTCAAAAAAGTTAAAAATACAAAATTTTGTTCCGAAAAACGTTTTTTCCAAACACAATACTAAATGAACTCTAATACCTGAAGACAAAAAGTATTATTTAGTTACAAAATAAAAGTTGAAGTATTTTTTGTTACAAATAATATTTGAGATACTGAATTGTTATAATTTGCATAATTTGGGTACTTTTGCATTACAAATAATTTTTATAGTACTGAGTTGTTATAATTTATATAATTGGGGTACCTTTTTATTACAAATAATATTTAACGTACCGAATTGTTACAATTTACATATTAAGATATCGTGGGCGAAATTCACCTCCACCAACAGACAAAGTGTTCTTAAGCACACTTTCGACATTTGCATAGGCCAAAAAGGAGCCTGAAGGGTTCATTCATGTCTTAGCTATTTGATTGGCTAAAAAAGGCTACGTTTTTTTATTGAATTGAACTTTAATTGAAGTTCAAATGTTTTACTTATTGATTAATTGAAACCTAATTGATTAAATTGAAGTTTAATGGATTAGATTGGAATTCAAGTCGATTAATTGAAATTAAATTCAACAAGTTAAACTTAATTGATCAATTGAACTTAATGGGATTGATTTAGAATTAAGTCATGTAATTAAATTTAAATTGATGAATTTTTAGATTTAATTGATTAATATAAGTTATAAATACAATTAACTAAATGAAGCTTGAATTAATTAATTAAATTAAATTATATTAAATAGAAATTTCAATTTCAATTGATTAAAAATTAACTAACTGAATTAATTGGATTAAATTAATGATCAATTTAATCAATCGAATATTTGAGTTTGAGCCCAATTTAATTATTTAATTAATTGAACCCTAGATTACTAATTATTTAATAATAAGATCTTTAAACAATAGTTTTGATTGTATTAATAGTACAAAGAAATTAATTTTAAATTACTAAATTAGTTTTTTTTTAACATCTTGTACAGTCTATATATTGTTTTTGTAGAGATTGGATACCAATTATTTTCAAAACAGTGTGAGTTGATAAAAAACTCTTATAGTGTAACTAAATATTTTAAATTTAAATTATATATTTTAAGACTTTTGACAGATTTAGAATGCTACCAATTAATTCCAATACTATATTAAAATACATAGAAAAAATGAAGAAAACGTACATGACGCGTGGACGAATATATCGTCTCTTGAAAGGTCACACAAAACAGAAATTTTTGTTTCAGAAAAATTGAGGGGCAAAGACTGTTTGTTCCAATTGAGTATATGGATTTCTTATACTATCTTGAATTTATTTAGTTGATAGGTGGTCTTAAATTTAAGATTTTTTGAGAAAAAGTCATCTGTTATGTCACTAGGGCACTGGACTATTTTGAATTTATTTCCTTCAAGTCTTCCTTTCAGACATCGAAAAGGACAGCCAATCCAAGACGGTTTGCAAATCATGGGTCTACCTAAACAATATATGTATGTCAAAACCACGTGGTTCGAATTTAAGCTCCTTTCGATCTCAATTGATTCAAATATGTGCGCAAGGACTTTTTTTGCCGGTCTTCAAGCAAAGCAAAGACCTTCAAGCTAGCCTTTGGAAAATTTGAGCGGCAAAGATTTTTGCCCTGCAGCTTCATGCATTAATATTCCAAGTTTAATTTTTTTTTTTTTATATAATTTTGCTTTATATGATCTGCCTTAATGCGCGCAGAAGACTTCTACCAAGTCAAAAGTAATATTTTTCAAACTTATTAGTTATTTATTTGAAATTATATATATATAAAAATTCAGGGACTATTATGAACATTTTAGTAAATAATCCAATATATTTAATATAAATAGAGTTGTGACCCTGATGTACGTACTGTTGGCATAACAATTGAGTTTTCCATTATTCTCTCTTAGTATCATCGTTCTCTAAAAATTTCGGTACATACTTATCTAAATTTAATATCTGTATAGTAATAGATTCAGGTATGCTTCCGCATTCATTTTTATATTCTTGATGAATTTGACATGAGAAATTTTAGTCTATAGAATAGAATTTCCTGTCATGTATTTAGAATTGCTATTAAATATCCTAAAAGCAATTTTTTAATTTAATTAATCTATTTTTTAAATTTTATTATAAATTATTTTACATCTATTTATTTATTTCTACTAAAAAAACTAACTTTTTGAATAAAAAAATTTAAAATATAAATTTTTTTGTTTGAAAAACGTTTTTCTTGAAACTTAATCTCAAACCACCCTTAATTCATAATCTGTTATGTATCAGAGCTTTCAAATCAAGATCACGACCACACTTATTTCTCAAAATCCCATGACAACCATCATGCATATATTTTCCATCAAACTAACAGAAAATTATATTGTTCGGAAAGCACAATTCCTACCACTATTAGATTACCAAAAACTATGAATTTTGTTTGATGTTTCTATACCACCACCAAATACCATTGCGGATCCTATAAAGCCCTCGAAAAAAAAAAATTACAATTAGTTTTCAATGATACATTAACATATATTTTCAGTAACACATTAATTTTTTGGTTATTTATATTTAAAAATTGATTGGAAATTACTTGAGTGAAATAGAAATATATTTTAGTCAATTTTAGAAATAAAATTTTTTTTTATATAATTTTACTACAGTAAGAGCATAATTTAATAATTATAAATAAAATTAATTCCCAATTTATGTAATATGGTTGTAGGATGTCACACATAATTTCTTCTTTGAAAATTTTTTAGGGGCATAGATTCTTTGATCCATTAATTAAATCCAAGTGGATCTAGTAATTGGATCAAATCGAGTGAAGTTAGTTTATTTTTCTCAAAATACTCATTCTCTCCATTCCCGTTGAAGGGAAACTCATGGCATCTTCCGCATATGCGGGAAATGTATAGTTTCATCGATTGCCATTACTGAGTCGTTCTGATCTGAAATTGGATTATTCAGACAGATTATTGGGAGCTCTAATTTTCAGAATCTAATAAAAAATTGTCAAATTACAGATCCAAGTCTTGAATATGAATTTATTATATTGTCTATTTTCAAGTCTTGCTTTCAGGCATATCTAAAATGACCGTAGAAAATTGTAGCTTGGGTTTTGCTGAACAATTTAATCATATATCAAATCATGTGGGTTGAATTTAACCAAACTCCTTTTGACGTCAAATGTTTTCAATTACGTTTGCGAGGACTTTATTGCAAGCCTACAAGATATGCGAAGACTTTGAATGAGTGTGGAATATATATATATATATATATATTGCGTTTATTTAGTGCAATATACAGTAGCAGATTTAGATGATGACATGTGGCCACCGCCACCCTAAATTAAAAAAAATGTTAAAATTATATATAAGTTGCGTTTATTTAGTGCAATATACAGTGATAGATTTAGGGGATGATATATAGGGCTACCGCCACCCTAAATTAAAAAAAATGTTAAAATTATTTTTTGAAATTTTTATTGCTTTAATTAAAGTCTACTTTTTGCAATTTTTCATTCCCTTAATTGAATTTAGGTGCGGCAATTTTAATACATACTCATTAATCTATCAATTTAAATTAGAATATGAATTATAAAATAGATAATTCAAATATATTTTTTTTATAAATACTTTATTTTATTAATATATGAGGGGGAAAAACCACTTTATATCCTTCCCTAGAATTAAATAACCTGCAAGAGCAAAACAAAGTCCTTGCTTGAAGGAAAGAGAACCGCAAAACTAGAAAAGGAACCTAAAAAGTGCAGCTAAATACAAATGGAAGAAAAGGTCAACAAACCAACTGAAAACCCACAATGAAGCCTAAGTAGCATATGAAAAGAACCTGCAAGTCATCAAAACAAATCCTAAAGCCCAAAAAAAGCCACGCAAAACCCAGCAATCTCAACACAATCAAAGCAAGTGGCCTCACCGCAGAAACACAAAAAATAAAAATGAAGTTGAGAATAGGGCAGACAGATCATGAGGACAAGGACTCGATGACAACATCTTGACCCAGTAGGTTAATGATATTAAGGCTCTCGTTAGTAAAACTAACTAATAATCTAGCTGTTAGCTAATAATCCAGTTTTAAACTGATAATGTAGTAGCGGATTTAATTAAAATTGTTTAGTAAAACTAGCTAAAAAAATATATAAAATTACATAAAAGAATATGTTTATAAAAATAAAAAAAGTATATAAAAATATATTTAAATATATAATACAAATAATATATATATATTATATTATAAAAATTATATTAATACATCGTCTCAATATAATAAATAAGTATTATTATTATTATTAAATAATTATATTATTATTACTAACATGTCATTTTATAGAAAAATTAAGAGTATAAAGGGAAAGAAAAATAATAAATTATTGGCTTTTTTTGGATGCTAGTTTTACTAGCTTTTTTTTATATATATTATAATATAACTTTTTTCTAAATAAGTTATTTTACCAAATATAGATTATTGGTCACAGTATATTATTTTTCTTGGTCAAACTAGATTATAATTTAGATTACAATCTATTTTTGTGTTACCAAACAGTACCTAAAATATGTATTATTCCATGTTAGTTTTTTTTATATAAAAATTATTCCAGATCAATAATAATAATAATTTATCATTAATTTGTTTGGTGAATGAATAATGACTATGATCATAATTTGGTAAAAAAATCCCTGTGAAGCGTCCCCTTCCTAGAAAATGCATGCATCCATTTCAGCTAAACACGGCAAAACCCAAACGGTAGTAATCATTATATAATGTCTCACATACTACGAAACTTCACAAGTTCACTAGGTAATATCAAAATCCAAGATTGCTCATGGAGAGGTATTTCTTTTTTAATTTACACAAAATTTTAATTTGTTTTGTTCTCACATCCTTAAATTTTCTTATTTATAATAATTTGATTAACGATCATATATACTGATCTAATTTTATTTTTTTCTTATCATCTATAAACTATTAATTTTTGTTTTGTTTGAAATGGAAGTTAGTGATCCCTTTCATTTTCTTTAAAGCTGGAAAAATAACGTTGCTATTCTTTGAAGGAGGTAATTTATTGTTGAGCAAAATTTCCTCCTTCATTCTTTTGTTTTCGTACTTCTTATAATCCATGAACTCTTAATATGCTGCCTATGCAGTCAGATAATTAAATAAGTTGCAACTATTTTTTATATTTCTTCCCCTTTTAATTATTTTCCAACTATACTTGGCCTCAAATTTTAAAAAAAAAAAAATTATTTTCCAACTTTTTCTTGATAAATTAAAGGAAGGATATCTTCTCGGTTCAAATAACAACTAACCATTTGCCTGCGGCAAATTTGATATATTTTCCTGGAATTTAATTTAAATTAACTACAAATTGTTGTGCAGTTTGAGAATGAAGATGGTCTTGTTAGTGATCTTAATGGTTGGATCAGTTTCAGTTTCTATCCAAGTTGAAGCTGAAAAGTTGGTTCCACAAGAGGAAAGGAAAGAGAAACTTAGCATCAAGCGTATACCAAATGCATACCCTGAAAAGAATAGCAATTTTGCCTTTGAAAGTATGCAATCCAGCGTTGATAACGCTAAGGATGCGCCATTTAGGCTGGGTTCACGGCCAAGTCTCCGAAATTTTTTCATGCTTTTTGATGGATCTGGTTCTCCCGGCGAGGGAGGGTCGGGTCCCTATATAGGTAATTAATTAAGGCCTCATTTGATTGAGCTGATGAAAGTGATGATAGCTGTATTGACAATTGTGGCCAGTTGTATATTACTCACTATTTAATAAAAATAATTGAATTGTTGTTAAAATATAAAACTACTAATGCTGAAATAATTTACTAATTTTCCGTTCAACTATCATGGTTATGAAAAAGCTTTTGTAGCCGTGGTGAAGCCTCGGCCTGAAGGCTGATGGATCAATTAAATAAAATTTTTAAGATTATGACAGAACTTTTTACAATCATGACACCAGTCATATTCATGAAGTTTGATGGCCAAGTCTATTTTTTTAAAGCCTTTTTATACAATTTTAAATGTTTGACTTGATTATAATAGATATATTTAATACATAAACACTTGAAATGATTAAATATCATTATATAGTTATTTATGATTATCAAAATGATGAAAATATCCTTCAAGTTTCAACATAAAGAATAATTTATAATTTTTTAAGGGAATTTTACCACCGCTGAAATTTTTTTTTATTTTATTGAAAATAACTTTCTAAAATTATAATAATATTTAAATCTAAAAATCACCCTAAAATATACCCAGATGGTATATTTTTGGCATACATTCAGTATACCTTAAACATATTTTGATTCAATTTTGACAAAAAAAAAATTAAAGAAGAATAATAATAAAATTCAATCAAAATTGAAAACATTACAAATTTTCAAATAACAGTTTGAAAATCTGAAAAGTCATCATTAGGTATTCCTCGAGAATTCCTTAAGAATGTTTAGGAATACTTTGATTATATCTTGGAAATACTTTCAGTATACCTTTGAGAATTTAATGAAAATACTCCAGGTATACCTTGGAAATATTTTGGGTATTTATTGGAAATTCCTCGAGAATTTCTTGGAAGGAATTCCTTAAGCTTAATACCTTCGGTATACTTCCATGCAAGTGACCCTAGTTTATTTAACATTTCCAAACCAAGTCACAAAATCAAACATTGAATTTACCGCAATTTACAAAATCAAACATTGCTAATACTATAATTATATTATTTATGTTGTTGTTGTTACTACTAATAATGCTTCATGAATCCTTATCTTTAGTTTTGATTTGAAGCTTCAATAGATAATGAGAAGACTCTTTGTCACAGCAGCAAAAGGTAGGAACATGACTCGTGTCATAGACGGAGATTTGTTTGAGGTAGTGGTGGAGAGCTTGGAGGAGTAGCGGTTGAGATGATTGTCATCAGTGGAGGAGGAAAATGCATAGTTACTCTTCAACTTCACATTTAATCTATAGGAGGACATGCCAAAATCGGATAAGGATTTGAAACAAATTCTTGATTCATGTTCATCGCAAAATGCTTATAGGACATGACAGTTTCCGTGGCGCTGCAGTTGCGATTGAAGAAAGACGATGAGTTTGAGGGTTCTTCGAACCGGGTAAAAAAGAAAAATTTTCAATAAAATTGAAAAAACACAAAATCATCAGTAATAATGAAAAAAAAATATTAAATGTGGACAACTTGTGAAATTTATATATATATAAGGCTAAATTAGTATAAGGATAATTATTTAATTGTGACTATTTTTTTATAAAAATTGAGATAAAGAATTAGGAATGCATCCAATCTCTTAACTAAGTTGGCATTATCTTTAACATTATTTATCATTTACTTGAGCTCAAAAATCTTATTAATAAAAAGGAAAAAGAATAACAAATGTTTAAAATAATTGTAAAAAGAACTATTCTCTATCGCTAAAATCTGAATAAGCTAATTCCAAGTAAAAATATGGAGTTGTATGCCACCAAATGTAGTACCATACCTAGCTTACTTGTCCGTCAGTGTTATCTTCACGATAAATGTGTGAGACAACATGCATTTCTACTAGAAATTGCAAACAATTGGACCAATTCTGTCTTAGACAATTGGGAACTTGTAAATTATTTCTTCTGGAATTTATAATTGATATAATATCTTGATTATTATTAGATTTTAAAGGACCTATCCAGAGATTTGATAATTATATATTTAACATTACTTTAAAATAATCTAAGTCAATTATAAACTAATTATAAATTTTTTTAAAGAATTATATTTTTTTTTTATTCCTTGAACTTCGATATATATATATATACACATATATATTTGATAAGTTAATGTGAAAACCGAATTCATCTCAAATCTCAATTTTTATACTCGTAATCCAACTCATGTGTTAAAAGAAGAATTTTAAGGTACATTCGGTATAATTTACACCGGATGTCTTAAAATTATTAGATTATCAATTTTTAATTTTATCCGTTAATAATGAGTAGTTAAAATTAAAAATTGATAATCTAATAGTTCTAAAATATGCAGTGTAAATTACACCGGTGCACCACAAAAGCTCACAAAATGTTATTACAGAAAGAGGAAACAAGAGATGACGTTTACAGAAGCTACAAACTTCAAAACACACACATACACCCAACTCTAACCTAAACTCAGTATATTTAACATACAACACCGCCTAACAGATTTATGGATTCATCCATCAAAAAGCCCCCAAAACATAAGTCATTTCTTAAATCTCCTCAGTTCTGTTGCAGAAGCAGGCTGAAAATTAATCAATTGCCTGGAATGAAGCCAAGGCTTAACCATATTTACTGAATCGAAAACCTTTGTTTCTCTATTCTGATTACTTGCCTCAATCTTCATATAATATTTGATTCCGGCAGCCACTTGTTTCTCTGCTTCCACAACCTCCGAGAATACTGTTCTCCTCCGTTGCCGTGGTGTCGGAGCTTCTTGTTGAATTCCTTGACCGAAAACCTCCCAAGTTCCTGTACCTCCTTATTGGTCTTCACGTCCCTCACTTCCAATCTTCCCCCAACTTTCCTTTCAAAACCACTCTATATGGAATCTGTAATACTATTTTCTTTAAAGTTTTTTGAAATGGTGTGTGCCTTGATCTTTCATGGAGGGATACATTTATAAGTGAAGAGATAGGGAGTGTTTGGACACACAAATTAAGGTGGTGAAGTGGGATGATGGTTAGAAGGCAACAGCGATGTGCCGCGTAATTTAAACATGATCGAAATAGACAAGAAGAACAAATGTTGATCTATCGCAAAAATAACAGTTTTTATGGTTTTGGGTTGGGATTATGTGTATGCAGACGCGGCCAGCGGTTCAACAGTTAAAAAAATTCGAACCGGCCGGTTTCAGTCCCAGTTCGGCCTGTTCAAATTATTTATTTTTTCTAATATAAATATAATAAATGAGAACAATTTATGAGTTAAAGAAGTACAATTAAAGTTAAAATATTGTATTATTTATATAAATTGTAATTATTTGGAGTTAATTTATAAATTGAGAAAAAATTTTAAGTTATGACTAAAAAAGTAATAAATATTTAAAAGTAATAAATTTAAAAAATTTTAAGTTGAATATTTAGTTTTAATTTTAAAAATTATTTATTCTAAATTTGAAAAAAAAAATAAAAAAGTAATAATGTTAAAAATTTATAAGTGGACTATTTATTTGTAATTTTAAAAAATATTCATGGTAAATTAGTGAAAAAAATTTGAAAAGAATATTAAAAGCAATAAATTAGCTTGAATTTAATTTTTTTTTACCATTAATTAAGTTATCTATGTATCATCTCGGGGTTTAGAGAAATCAAAACTCACGTAGTTCTCTTACCTTTTAAATTTGTTGAATATCCGTTTACCTTATTTAATCCAAACTGCCAGTGCCAGATGTATCAACAATTCCTTCAATTGTAGAAGTTAATTCTTTGTCGTATTCATCTTTTTCAAATTCTTGTTATCTTAAGACCGTTTTAGTCCAATCAGCAATACACAATTAGGCTTCAATTGATTCAGGAGTTAAACTTGATCGCGTCTCGTACCTCCCGAACTAAATGTTTGTTCAATTGCAACTATTTAAATTGGACGTGCAAAAATTTATTTTACAATTTGGGTAAAAACGATTTAAGTGTTTTGGTAGCAACTTCACCATTCAAAAACAGAAAACTCTTTATCTACTTTACTATCACCAAACTCAAAATCTGCTGTTAGATAAATATTAAGTTCAGGTGAACCGATGGATGATCGAGATTTTTTATGACTTTTTAACATCAAACGATCACTCATTCTCACACTTCTAAGTTTAACCTCTTCATGACTAGAATTAGTGGAAGTATAAATATTATATAAATTACTAAATTCATTAAATAGGTCACGAATATTTTTTCTAACTTCATTTACTATTGAATCAATATTAACATCCTCAATATCAAAATACTCATAATAAATTTGTAAATATTCATATAACATTGTAATTCTACACCTAGAATCGAAAACAAAACATACAAAATTAATCAAATGAATCATTTTAAAATAAGATAACCACTTATGTCACATGACAAATATAACATCATGCAAAATAACATCATTTATATACTTTTTAAACACATCAACAATATTAATACATTGAGTAAAACATAAATGGCAAGTAGGATAATAAACATGATGTCAACTCAAGGTTTAACCCGCAAGTGCACGAGCCAATTGTAAAATAGCAAGTGTCCTCCCGGAGTCGATCTCACAAGGAATCACTAGCTTAGACTCTTAATTATTTTAATTACCAATGAACACGAAATGCAACTTAAATACTCTAATCCGTTTGAATTGATTTTGAGTAAAAACTAAATTAATTAAACAATGAATTAAATTGAAAAGTAATTAAGGAATAAAATCAAGAGATAAAGTGGGTACCCGGTTTTTCTCACCCAATTTTGCATTCCCTCTCAAGCATTAAATTCATAGAATTAATATTTCATGGCGATCACCTTATGCATTAGCTACTCAAACCAATGAATTAACTAATGTTCAATCCAATTTTTAGCTTAGATTAAAGATGATGTGTCTAGTAATCAAACCCTAACATATTCATTCTTAATTCAATCATTGTTGGCCAATCAATCATTAAACTAGAAATTAATTAAGTGCAAAATTAAATTGAAATGGAAATAATAAATTCAACAAAATAATGGGAGTTTATTACAAAATTGGGATTGCTAACCAGGCTCCCAAAATGAAATTAGCCTAACATGAATACTAAACAAATCAATGTAATATTCATAGTCAAACAAATATTGCAGCAACAATTGAGAAGAAGAGAAAAATTGTGATGCTCCCTTAAATCTTCAAATCTGGAAATTGGAGGTTGGTGGTCTCCAATCCTTCAAGCCCAA
>CATIWF010070724.1:0-10807 GCA_949630135.1 Balakata baccata
TTTTAATTAAGTTTTAAATCTAACCGACCAAAGCCCAGCCTTATCTAATTAGGACCTTCTGTACGAAGGATATTAGATATATGTCTTGGTCTCTTAGGGAGAGAAGTTTTGTTTTAGGGAGATTCAGAGAGAGCAACAATGGAAAAGGAAGAAAAGGGTTTCAAAGGTCAAGTTGTGATCCTTCCTTACCCTGCGCAGGGACACATCAATCCAATGTTACAATTTGCCAAGCGTTTGGTCTCTAAAGGAGTGAAGGCTACACTAGCAAATACTAAATTCATCAACAAATCCATGCATGCTAGCCCAAGTAATCCAATTCAGATCGCAACAATTTCTGATGGATTTGATGAAGGTGGCTATTCGCAGGCAGGGGACCCTGATGTTTACTTATCATCTCTCAAGGTTGTGGGTTCACAAACCTTGTCAAATTTGATCAACAAGCTTAAAGATTCATCAGATTCCCCTGTTACTGCAATCATCTATGATGGTTTCTTGCCTTGGGCTCTTGATGTCGCCAAGCAGTTTGGCCTGCTTGGAGTTGCATTTCTCACTCAGGCATGTTCTGTCAATATCATGTATTACCATGTTCAAAGGGGTCTTCTCCCTCTCCCGCTCTCTGGGCCAACTGTTTCCCTTCCCGGGTTGCCTCTGCTTCATGTTTCAGAGACATCTTCTTTTTTATCTGTTTATGGATCATATCCAGCCTGGAGTTATACACTGTTTAACCAATTCAGTAACATTGATGATGCAGATTGGATTCTTTGTAACTCCTTTGATAAATTGGAGGAAGAGGTATGAAATTGATTAGCTGATGTTATTTCTTGCATAATGAAATCTTTTGTAGTTCACTGACTTTATGGGTGTTTTTTTTAATTAGGCGGTGGATTGGATGGCGAAGCAGTGGCGACTTGGGACCATAGGGCCAACCCTTCCGTCTAAATATTTGGATAAGAGGGTTGAAGATGATAATGATTATGGGATCAATCTGTTCAAGCCAGATACGAGCACCTGCATGAATTGGCTACAAGACAAGCCAAATGGTTCAGTTGTGTACGTGTCCTTTGGGAGCATGGCAGATCTTGGAGAAGAACAAATGGAGGAGCTTGCACAGGGATTGAAGGGCAGTAATTGCTACTTTTTGTGGGTTGTTAGAGCAACAGAGCAGTGTAAGCTTCCCTGTAAGTTTATAGAGGAAATATCTGAAAAGGGTTTGGTGGTAGAATGGTGCCCACAATTGGAAGTGTTGTCACATGAGGCAATTGGTTGCTTTATTACACATTGTGGGTTCAATTCAGTGATTGAAGCATTGAGCTTAGGAGTTCCAATTGTGGCTGTGCCTCAATGGACTGACCAACCCACGAATGCCAAGTATGTGGAAGATGTTTGGAAAGTAGGAATTAGAGCTCTGCCTGATGAGAAAGGTACGGTGAGAAGGGAAGTGTTGGAGCTTTGCATAAGGGAAGTGATGGAGAGGGAAAAAGGAAAAGAGGTGAAGGAGAATGCAAGGAAATGGAAGAAGTTAGCAGTGGAGGCGATTGATGAAGGTGGAACTTCAGATAAAAACATTGATGAATTTGTAGCCAAATTAAGTAGCTCATAGATTTCCAAATTTCCAAGTCTGGAACAGAAGAAAATA
This sequence comes from Balakata baccata, assembly GCA_949630135.1. NCBI lineage: Eukaryota > Viridiplantae > Streptophyta > Magnoliopsida > Malpighiales > Euphorbiaceae > Balakata > Balakata baccata. The sequence goes on from CATIWF010070724.1 coordinate 1,637, forward strand.
AGGAAGAAATTAGCAATCCTCAGCTTAACTGTATTTGTTCTACTCTTATATTTGCTTTATATTTACAATGGCTTGAGTTTAAAATTATATTTGTATCTTTAGAATGAAGTTTAAGTTACTTCTTCATTTCAAAACACATAATATTCCTAATGAAGATGGATAGTCTCGTTAAGGATAAAACATTTAGAAATATTATATGCTAATAACTCAGATTCGAGATCTATAATTATGAAAAAAATGAGCATTTATCAGTTTATTTTACCTTTTTGTGAGTTAACAGAAATATTTTTCTTGTTCCATTTATAATCAAAATTCTGATTGGTGGCTTTCAATTCCTTGGTGAAGGACTCAAAACCAAGTGAAAATGCCTGTTTCTTGTAAATTTCATATTTTTTTTCTGAATATTCTAATTAATTTTTGTGAAATAGATAAATGAAAAATAAAAAATTATTACATGCATATATTGCATAACGAGCATATAACCACAAGTAACTTCTAATTAAATAAAACTACATGGTTATTTTCTCCCAAGAAAAATACTATATATTTATTTATTTAATGATTTTCTATAACTTTGCTATCTGAAAAAGACACCGAGATTTGTTTAAGGTGATTTCATATATGGACATTTGATGTTTCTTAGTTATTCGTATTTTTTGGTACTTTTACGTGAAGAAATTGAATAGCAAATCCCCCATGGTTGCGCGTCAAAATTTCCTTCTTTTTTTAATTCTTTTATGAAAATGAAAGTACGTTTCATCAAATATGTTTTTAGTTATTGTAATTTGTACAAATCATTATTTTTTTTTTCCACTTTTGTCTTCCGACCTTTTTGCTTTTCTTGGTGTTATATATGTTTGTTTTTTTTTTATTGTAAGTGGTGGATCTAAGCTTCCTAAGTTATGTGTCTTTTTCCCTTTTTAGCATTTTTCACCAAATATTTATCATTATAGATTAAATATTTTAAAAATTCCAAATTTGCATCATTTTGAAAAGTGTTTACCGTTTTAGGGCAAAAAAATTGAGGTGGAGCGGAAAGAGGCTGTCTACTTGTCGTATCAGCGGACACAACCTCTTTTGTTTTTTTTCTAATTTTTCTCTCTCTCTTCTTTGTGGTTCCTTTAAATCCTTCTTTGCGGATATTGACGTTTAATATTAGCTCATACATGTAAACATGACCATGTTTAATATGACATTTTTCTATATTAAAGTTTACAGTCTCCTCGTGTGCGAGTTAATTTCACTCATAATTACTGAATTTTATTTAATTTACTTCAAAATAATTTTTAAATATTTTGTAACACAAAAATTACTAAATTATTTTTTCCCACAAAAATCATTGTATCATTTTTTATTATTTCTCTAATTTAATCTTCAATTTTATTTTTATTATTTAATTATTTATTATTTATATTTAATATTTAATAATTAAGTTAATTAATTTAATAAATAATAAAATTAATAAAATAATTTAAATATTTAATATTTTTATTAAAATATTTGTTTTGTTAATAATATTTATTTTAGATTTTATTTTTAATTTTTAATTTTTAATTATTTAATTAACTAAATAATTAAAAATTAAAATTAAAATAAAATAAAAATTATTTAGTTTATTTAATTTCTAATTAAATTTAATATTTAATAATTTAATTAAATAAATATAATAAAAAATGCTAGAATGATTTTTGTGAGAAAAAAAAATAGTAGAGTGATTTTTAGGTTACAAAGCAGTTAAAAGTTATTGAAATAAATTAGACAAAATAAAGTCTCCCACAAATCTCAACATTCCATCTCCACGTTTTATCCATGAGTTGTCACTCTTACTTCATGCACTCTCTAGCTAGTCTTGAATTTTGAAATAAATGCAGTAATAAATACATTACATTTTTTTCCCATTTAATTTATATGAATGATTAATCACAGTGATAGCCAACTCCAAGCTAGTTATTGCCTCGCTTTTTATCTCTTCTCGTTCTCCAATATCTCTTTATTATCAATTTTAGTTTTTTTTTATTTTCTATTTTCAAATCGTTTCTTTTTTTTTCATATTTATTTCTTACAAATTTATTTTATATAATGTTTACTCACTATAGTGTTTCGGAAATATTGGTCAATAAGAGAGAGAGTGAAGTCAAACAAAATACTACAATATAAGCAAATTTAGTTTTACACTCAGTAAGAATATCTAATAAATAATATTTAATATAATATGTTTAAATTATACTAAATACTGGTCAATAAAAGAGAGTCACAGCTACGAATGTATTAGTCACAAACAAAATTACAGTACAAGTAACTTTGGTAGAAATTTTAAATCATTATCCTTAGTTATTTTGTCTTCTGGTGTGAATAGAACTTATTCATGAATTTATGCTACAACTCATCCTAGAAGCTAAGAGAGTTAGGAGATAATGACATCAATCATGCTTTTGTCCTATCCTTCAAAGTATATAGGAAACACTGCATTCTCAATTGGTCCTCGTGAAGAGAGTTCAAAGGAAAGATACTTACAATATAGTAAAAGTCTCTTATAAATGTGAGAGTATCTCTATTAAGTAGTCCATAGAAGAATGACAATATATTTAGATGTATAATTTTTAATTCGTAGTTCCTCGCCGCCTCTCTTAGCACTATGCACAGGGTGGTGTTGCTTATAATTGGTCTAATATAATCTTTCATGGCAAGCTACCTCTCAGGTACTTATCTCGACAATGGTGGTGGGTCTCGTTCCTCAACTTGATCAGTTATCTCTTCAAATTTATGATTTTCTTCCGTGTCAGTTATTAACTCTTGATGAAATTGCGGTTCTTCCTTCTATTCAAAAAAAAATTCTTCTTGTCTTTGACGTCTAGATCTCAACTTGTATCTACCTTATGTGGATGATTTAGCTGACTTCGTCTTTTTGTTAGTACCTGGCATACACAGAAATCAGCTTTTAAAAGGAAATAAGAATGCACGACAAAAATAAATAACTAAACTAAAATGCATAAACTAATCTGAATGCTAAAACATTGACAATTAAAGATGATTAAGAATTTAAACAACCGTTCTCCGGCAACGACGCCAAAAACTTAATATGACAAAGTTTATACTCGCAAGTGCATGAGTCAATCGTAAAATGGCAAGTTCACTCCTAAAGTAGATCTCAAGAGGAAGGTTGGGCTTAAATTCTAAATTACCTTAAAATAATCAAGTAACACATATTAATGATTCTAAACTTTCTAACCACAAGTTTTGTAGTTTTAAGATTAAACTAAATTAACAGAAGCAATTAAATAATTGAAAACAATAAAAAAGTATGAATTTAACCAATGAGACTAATCAAGTATTTAGTAAGCTTCCCTAGATTGCAATCCTTTTCCCGAATTAAATTAAGCACGATGAAATTTAATTTTGTTAGCTCTCGTTTTAATCATTAATTGTCTAAACTAATTGTGTAATTAATGTTCAAACCAATTTTTAAGTTAAGTTACAGATATTTCGCCTAATAACAAAATCTTAACATGTTCCTTCCAATTAAACGCAAGATGACCAGTCATACATCTAATTTAAAGTAATGAAGCACAATTGAAGATAGAAAGAATTAGATTTCATTCAATAAAAGGAAAAGTTCTTACATCGTAGGTAACTACTAAATACCTAATAAAAGAATTTAGCCAAACATGACTATCACTATGATTAAGTTGATAAGAATGCTTGAACTAAACATATTTATAGTAATAAAAAGATTAAACTTGGGACTCGTAGACTTGAAATCTTCTTGAACGGTTCGGTCGTAGCTATCAAAAGATCCTAACTTTTAGTCTCGAGGTGTAGAAATCCCAAAATGAATAAGTATGGATCGCTATAAACAAATCAAGGTGGCTTCCAAGGTCTCTTCCACTACCAAAGTCTTGAAAGTCTAAATCAAATCCCGAAAAATGAACACCCTAAAACTAATTGAAACTAATCATTAAATACCTAGATTTTTGAGTTGAAATCTATTTGTACGAGCACTCTCTTTAAACTTCCTTAATTAAGTCAATAGAAATTAAATTGCAAAACATGGGCCTATATAATTTAAAGTCGGATCACCAATTAGAAATAGGATTCTATAGGTTGCGATCGTACACGAGTCGTGCACAATAGCTATCTTGAAGAAAATGCACGAGTATGGTCCCTTGCAAGGGTCATGGCTCCTATAGCTTGATTTTGGTGTTAGCGAGCAGCACGGGTCGTGCACAGTGAGCTGCATAATGAAAACAGCACGCCCATGCAACTTTGCACACTCAATCACCCTGCTTTGCTATGTATGGATCGTGCACAATAGCTGATGTCCCAAAATTGCACGCCCGTGCATCCTTGCACGACCATTTCACTGCTACTTGACCATAATCTGACGCTTAACTCTCCACATCTTATTTTCAGCCTTCACGAACTTCCATTAGACACTAAAATTGTTCGCTTTCTGTGCTAGTATCTACACGCATAAAACATAATAAAAAAAAAAACTAAATCTAAAGAAAACTAACAAATGCACATCGAACACACAATTAATACTATAAATAAATGTCACATCAATAGCGCACCAAACATCAAAGACTAAAAAACAGTTGCTTGCACAATCTCTCCAGAAAAAATCCACCGCATCGAGTTTTCTGCATAATAAAGGTCATCATATTTCTCTCTTTTTACTTCTTTCCATGAAAGTTCTCTTTTTTATAGAATGTTAAGTTGGTTTGTGTTTTCCGAAATTGGGTTTGTCTTTAGATTGAGATTTTGATGATGGGTTTTAGCTAACTGCCTGTTTATGATTGGTTGATTTTAAACCAAATCATCTAGTATGTTCCTAACTTTTTTTCCTTTAATATGTGGGATTATATTTGATTATGAGTATTCTATTCTATTGTTGGGATGATTATGTCTCATATTTCCTTTACAGCTTCAATATTGAAAATTTCTTTCATGGCTCAAGACACTTACATTAATATTCATATAAAAAAATGATTTTTACTATATATTCATCTAAAATATTAATTCTTTTTACATATTTATATAAAAATTTGATGCATACTCCTCATTGTACAGAGTTGAGTTAATAATATTATCCAATATGTCTTAGAGTTGGAGTAATATTTGGATGTCTTTATTCAACTTATAGACTATATTTTACTAGGATGCTTGTAGTCTTCTCTTCATTTTCTTTCATATGATCGCTGCAGGTATAATCAAAGGTTAGATCTCTTGAATTCTAGGCAAATTTTCTATTATTGCCTGAACAGCATGTTAGGGATATTTACCGGTCAGGATAGTGTAAATAAGTTGCACTTAAGTGTAAAATTTATGAACTTCTGATCATTTCATTGGTACCTTGCACAGTGTGGCAACTTGGGATTTCTCAGAACTGTATTTTACTTGCCAACTGAATAAGTTGGTTGACTGAGAGAAATGCAATTGGTTTTTATTATTCGTGTTTGGCCTTATAATTTTCTTTTTGTTGATGCTCTTATAAGAGTATAATGATAATTTTCTAATTAGTAATGCTGTTATAAGCATATTATAATTTTCACTGTTCATTGATTCTTTGCATCTCTATCTGACTTCTTTGTTACTTATAGTGTGTTCTGGTCACTGTTTTTACAAAAATATATGTTCCTTAGTTTATAGTGTGTTTTGGTCACTGTTTTTACAAAAAAAAAAAAAACTAATATATAAATATGCACCTGCCTTTTGATCTTGGTTCAATAGGTTCTCTCAACTGCTATTGTCTTATTTTATAAAATTTTGGATTAGAATAGAAGCCTCATTATCCTGCTTTTGCTGAATTAATGATTATTGTCTGCAATTTATTTGTACTTTCTACAATTAAGATGACAGCACAGGAATTATCAACTTCGCTCAAAAAAATAAGGCCATTTTCCCTAAAGGAGTTCTTAGAGAATATTTTCCAATCAAGGGCACCACTGAAACAAATTTCCAATTTAGGGACCATGAGGTAAAGAGAATTGTCCGCTTGTTGGATTAAACGGATTGCCCATGGGTACTTTTTTGTCCACCTGTTAAATAAATGTACTGCTCTTCTGCTTTTTTTTTTCTTTCTAAAAAAAGAAAAGTCCGTTAGCTGAAACCAAACCAATCTCTTGCTACATCTACCTTAGTCCTCCTTAGAAAAGAGAAAGCAGACGTGAGCTCTTCCACAAACCAATGTCATTTTTTTACAAGTATACGGTGCAAGTGTTTTTCTAATTAATATTAGGAGAAATTATAAAAAAATTCTGAACATTTACAGATTTCATAATTATATCTAATTTTTAAAAAAATTATATTTAAATTATATGAACTTTTATTTTTGAAACAAATCTAATTTTAGTAGTACAAAATTAGTCTCTGAACTGACTGATATTTATGTGAATTGACCTAATAAAATAACTAGCATTGATGTAGATTAAATAAGTTGTATAGATTAAATAATCGGACTAAATAGCTAACACTTTATACTAATTATCCAATTATAATTGAATATATTTAATCCACATCAGCGCCAGTTAATCCACATCAGCGCCGGTTAATCCACGTACGCTCCAATTAGGTTATGAGAGTAGTTTTGTGTTACAGAAACTAGATTTATTTTAAAAATAAAAATTCATATAATTTGAATAGAATTTTTTTTAGAATCATAATTGTGATATTTTACAAATTGAAAATTTTTTTTTTTTGATAATTTTCTCTTAATATTCTTATAATAAAAAAATTTATGAAGGGAAGAAGAAGCCACGTGATGCTCATAAATTAACTAACATTATTACTTTAGTTGAATATTTGACTCTGACTAAGTAGTTAATTGATTCAAATGAATTTCTTTTTTCATTTTTTGGAAATTTTATAGTAAATATTTTCAATTTATAAACTTCTTTTTGAAATGAATTTATAATCTTCTTTTGCTTTTCTTACAAAAGCAAATGAACGGATAGCCAGTGTCCGCATTATCAATTGGCGGATAGTATCCTTCTTCTTCAACTCATTATATTCAACCCAAAAAGGGAAATAATTTCAAAAGAACATAATTTTGGAATTTTGAAACGTTTCACCATAAATAAATAAATATTTTATTTAATTAAATACCTTGTAAAGGGAAAAAGCCTAAAAAATATGTTTCTCCAATGGTGAGTTTTTTATTGACCTTGTTATACAAGGGCAGTTGAAGAAGTCAAAGCAGAGTTTTGATGGCTTAGGACCATCTGGACCTTGAGAATTACAGAAGAATTGCTATTGACAACTCTGATAAGTTGTTTTAGATCGATATATCAAAAGCAAGAAGATACTCTATTCTTGAATTATGGAGGAGTTTTTTTTTTTTTCCTTGTTAGAAAGTATTGCAAAAGAATTGCTATTGTAATTTGATTTTATGCTGTGCTTTTTATTTTTGTAGGTTTGTTTTTTGAATTTTTTAGAAAAATATTCATTTATCTTGCTTTATTGTGTTAATTTATTTTCTAAATTTATATTTTTATATTTTTTTATTTTTAAATTTAATTAAATGAAATTTGATTAAGTTCTTATACGACTATTGTATCGAATAGCATGTTTATTGAATATTTAACGAATTGAACTCAAGCCGCTTGCGAATCTTCTAATTTTAATACGAGCCGAACTCGAGTTTAGATATTAAAACTTAAATCGTGCTCAACAAAAATACTAACGAGTTGAGTTCGATCTCTTAATTATTCGGCTTAGCTCAATTATAGCTCTAACTTTAACTATACTAGTATAATTACATTGATTCATAAAAATTTTCCAGACTCACCTATTCAAATATATAATATGATCTGACCTTAGCTGACCACCGAAATTTTTTTTATATATAAAAATGACGTATTTATTTGTATGAAAAATTTCTTATGTTTTTGGTATTATTATTTAGTAACACCAAACTAGATTATAGTTTAAATTATAATCTAATTTAATCAAAAAAATAATCTAATTTGATCGGTAATTTGTGTTTGGTAAACTAATTTATTTGGAAAAAATATATATATATTATAGTCTCTAAAAAAAATAAACTAGTATAACCAACATTTAAAAAAAAATAGATTATAATTTTTATTTTCCTTTATATATTTATTTTCTTATCTAATGAAATATTATAATAATATAATTATTAAATTAATAAATTATATATATATATATTAGATATTAAGATAGACTTATTTATTATATTGAAATGAGATATTTAATATAACTTTTATGATATATAATATGCATATATATTGTATAATTTGTTTATATTATATGTTTAAATATATTTTATATAATATTTTTGAATAATATAAATATATCATTTTATATCATTTTTAATTATTTTTTCAATTAATTTTATGAATATTTTTAACTAAATTGGCTAGATTATTAACGACAATTAGATTATTAGTTATAATTAGATTATTAATTTGAAGCTAAATTATCAGCTATTGGAAAATTCGATAAATAAAAAGATTTGGACCTAACTATTCTAAAAAAACTAGCTTAAATTAATATTCGTAATTTAAGATAGATGATTGTCCAATTAATTATAAACTCTATTAACTTTTCAATCTCATCCAATATAGATTCAACAAGTATCGGCTAGTTTTATGAAACAGTAACCTAATTTGGAATTGAATAAAAATTTTAAAAAATGAACATAAAAGCCTACTAACAGAAACCTTTTAATTTAACCTTTTATTATATAATAAATTGAACATAAAAATATAACAAAACCTTTTAATATAATAAAGGGTGGAATTCAAACAATTGAATTGCTTGGAATATTGGCTATTTGTTATCTTTGGTCTGTTTCAGCAAAGAGAGTTCCAATAGTGGACAGAGTATGACAATGGAGAAGCAAGGAATGATTTGCAAAGGCCATGTTGTTATCCTTCCTTTCCCTGCACAGGGCCACATCAATCCCATGTTACAGTTCGCTAAGCGTTTGGCCTCTAAAGGAATCAAAGCCACACTAGCAAACACCATAGCCATCAACAAGTCCATGCCCGCATACACAAGCAGCTCAATTCAGATTGAGACTATATCTGATGGATTTGATGACGGTGGCTATGCACAGGCAGAGAGCGCTGGTGTTTATTTATCGACTTTAAAAGTTGTGGGTTCACAAACCTTAGCAAATGTACTCCACAGGCTTAAAGATTCATC
>CATIWF010070734.1:0-18931 GCA_949630135.1 Balakata baccata
CAATGCAAGATTAGTGAGAAGAAAAAGAAAAAGCTGGAAAGTTGAGAAAACACTGGAATTAAAATGATTGCCAAGGAAGTGAAGGAAATTGGAATATACATACAGATCAAATAATTAATGTGGATCCCATAAAGGAAATGCGCTTACTAGCATGAATACTTGAATAGGCTACCATTACATCTCACATTAAATTGTTAGTGTGTGGAAGTAGGGGATCATATAATGCAATTGAACAAGCTACGTTATCACAATCGAGAAAGGCATTGAATTAATTTAATTAACATATAATCACATTTGAATTAAAATGGAAAAAATCAATATATATATATATATATATGTATATATAATTTCTAAGGTGCATCCGGTATAATTTATATCGGGTGCCTTAAAACCGTTGAATTATAAACTTTTAATTTCATCTGTTGATAATGAATGACTGATATTAAAAGTTGATGATCTAATGGTCCTAAAACACCAAATGTAATTTACACCCGGTGTACCACAGAAGCCCTCATATTTATATATACAATGTTAAGATTATAAATTTCTAAAATTATAGTCAAATTGTTCCACCCATGTAGACTATATTGAATCGATTCATAATTTTTTTTAGTCAACTTATTAATTCAATTATTTTGAATTTTTCTAGTTTAGGTCAACTTTTAAAAAAAAATGAAATGGGATTAGATAGAAAAGAAAACATTACGGGCAAATATCACTTATCATCCATAATTTTTTACCAATATATTTTGTATTAGACTTTAATTTGTAATTTTTCTGATAATTATATACTAATTACTTATCATTAAGTTCTTATCTTTTATTATTACTAAGAAAAATATTAAATTTACTGGTTTAACTGCTTAAAATACATTAAAAAAAATTGATTTGAGTCTTTGCCTATTTTCCATTAAATGAAATATCTCCACAGATATTTAAAGATATGAAAAAATAACACCGAAAAAAAAAATGTCAAAATAAGATATTAGAAAAACGAAACACTAATATCAGCACACTTCACAATTTTGATGAAGTTTTATGTCTTACTTACAAATGTGAAATTGCAATAACCTAAAATTAATGTAGATCAAGGATAAAAAGAAAAGAAAAGAATTTCTTTTATGTCGAGAGAACATAAGATAAATGAGTTAAATATTAATTAAAAAAAAAAAAAAAGGTGCAAGCGACAACAAAAGGCATACAGTGTAGTACACAATTCCCACATCGAAAGTAATGAATACAAGAAATTAGCTGGCAATCTATATAAAGAGCAATTAAATTTCAATGCCACGCGAGTTCACCAGTATAACATCGACGGGGAAATGCCATTTGATCCGAACTTGATTAACAGGTTTCCAGTTAATTTGGCCGGATTACTTGTTTTTATTCCGGTCTAATACCTTTACGGAAGAAACGTTTCAAACTGCTCTGGTTTCTGGTTTGTTCGATTGAACTGGGACTGGTTCTTATAACAATGATATAAAGCAATTAATGTCAAGCAAAAACCATAAAATAATAAATGGGGGCCAACACTTAGTCAATGGTTGTGATTGAAAATCATGCATACATTAGCCTTTTGGACAGGTGGCTTTGTCTTTGCCTCACAATTTTCAATTATGAACAAAGAATAAAGTCGTGTGCTAGACAAAATCATTTGAATGCAACTCCAGTATTTTAATTTGCACTTTTTAAATTAATTTTTTTCCCAAAAAGTATTACATGTTTTCATAGATAATTAATTACTAGCGGATGCCGACTTTTATGGCCAGAAATTTCTTTCTATTGAGATATGGAGGTTAATGGGCTAATTATTGAATTATTCGTTCACATTAATCATATAAGACATGTATCTAACTCTGCACGAAAGAGGTTGAAAAAGAAAAACAATAAACTCTAGCTTAATAATAATAATAATAATAATATTTATTTAGTAATTAGAATGTTGAATCTCTACCATAAAAAAAAAAAGTTGAAAAAAGAACTTAAAACATAAATTTGAAAAAAATGATTAATTATTTTTTAATTGATTGGTAATTAATTATGTGAAAAAAAAGGCTCAAATAAATAAAGTAAATATTACTTTGCTTGTGTAAAAAGCAAAGGATCATATATAATTCAATGATACTTTTTATTGTGGAGGTCTATTGTCATGAAGATATGCGAACATATGAGTTCCACCCCCTTTGCAAATATAAAATAATGCAAACCAACAAATATCATTTCTGCTCATATTTTATATAATATGTATAAAATATTTCTATTATTTAATTATATATAATTAACAAAATATAATTGAATTAATTTAGGAAAATTTAATTTAGATGAAAAAAGTTGATAAATTTTTATTGCATATGTAGTTGCATGATATATAAATGCTCATTTTCATATTAATATATTCACTGTAATTCTATTTTCCTCGACACATGCAATCCCTAAATTTTACTCTTGGTCTTTTCGATGGAAAAATTTTGATAGAATTGAATATTCAAATAATTCATCATGAAATTTTGCAAAAAAGAAAAAAAGGTAATGGCAAATTCTTAACTATATAGTATGCATTTCTTTTCATTTTGAAATTCGATATATTTTTGGTAATTTAGCAACGCCATAAATGATTAGTGTCGGCAACAGTCTACAAACACATAATACAGATCTTTAGAAACGGTGACGGGAAATAGCATCACAATATTTGACATTAACGACACATTTTAGAAAAACATCACAAATGGAAAATACCGACGCAAGAAATAGCGTCCCGGATAAATTGTATATTTAGAAACGCAATTGATGATGCTTTTTTGTGTAGAAAATATATTAGTGACGCTATTTATACTTAGTGATGCTGTATTAGTGACACTGTTTGGCATCAATTGGTTGTTGGAAAATTGTAATTATGAGCTATTTTAAGAGAGTAATTCGGACGGATTTTATAACTCGGTTTTGAAAGAAAAACCCGAATATGTATTCTTTAACATAAGAACTATGAATTAATGTATTTATATGCTCAAAATAGAGAATGTGTGAATAGAAATTGAAGCTTAAAGTAAGCTCATTAGTAAGGAGATATAAAGAAGAAAAATGAAAGTAAGAGTTGTTTGTTCCACATCACTAAAATGTAAAATTGGATTTATATTTATATATTAAGATGCATTTTTACGTGGGCAAGAAAATAGCATGAAAGGCTCTCTCTCGCACGCTCAGGCGCATGAGGGGTGTAAATCCATGGTCCGGGATAGGCTAATGTATGGGTGCGCAACCTGCGTGCACAAATATCGGCTCAAAATCTCATGGTTCATACCAAGCCCATTTCTGGAAATTGAAGCAACGCTCCCGTGTTGATCTGCATGGCCAAGAGTCTGGCATGCCCATATAGATCCATATGCAAAATTATTGTAGGGACACTGTGTGGAACACATGCCTCATATTTGTTCTTCATTTCTTTTTATTTGTATATTGAATTATTGTTGTTTTCCTAACAATCTTAAGATAAATTCATGTTGTTAATTCTTTATTCGAATTTATTAATTCTTGGAATTAATATTATTTGTTTGTTATTACAATGAAATGAAGAACACAGTATCTGCTACCAATGTTCAAGATAGTTCCCAATCATCAGCTTATGTTGCTCTGGTTGTCTCTTCGATTGTGCCTGTAACAGTACCTATGAACCATAGAGAGAAACCGGAAAAATTCAATGGATTGAATTTCAAAGAGGTGGTAGCATAAAATATTATTTTACCTAACTATCTTGAACCTTGCATGGTTCTTGGCTAAGGACGCTTCTACTCTTAAAGAGGATGAGCAAGATATCCAAACAAGGATGACTTATGTTAGTTCGCATCATTCTAATTTCTTATGTAGGAATTATGTCATGAATGAGCTGCATGATTCATTATACAATGTGTATAGTGGAATCAAGACTGTTAAACAGTTGTGGGAATCATTGGACTAGAAATATAAATTTAAGGATGCTAGTGCCAAGAAATTTATAGTGTGACGTTTCCTAGAATATAAAATGGTGGATTCCAAGATTGTGGTAAATCAAGTTCAAGAGTTTCAAGTTATTATTCACGATATATATGCTGAAAGAATGAACTTGAGTGAAACCTTACAAGTGACTGTTATGATTAAAAAATTACCCCCTGGCTTGAAGGATTTAAAAAATTACCTTAAGCACAAGCGAAAAGAAATGAATATTAAGGAGCTAATTGTTAGACTTTGAATTGAAGAAAACAATAGAGGCTCAAAAAAGAGGGAGTTGAATTCTTCTGAGGCTAAGGTAAATATTGTCGAACATAGACAAAATACCAAAAAGAAGAAATTCAATGAGCCTAAAACGGGTCCCAAAGGTAGAGTTTCTAAAAAAAATTCCTAGGCAAATGCTTTAATTGTGACAATATGAGTCATAAGGCTTTTGATTGTGAGCTCCTAAAGAAGAAAAGGAGCAACGAAACAAATCTCTTGCAAAATATTACTCAAGAGGTTTCTAATATTAATCTTAATATTGTGATATTAGAAATAAACATGATTAGGTCTAACCTAAAAGAATGGTGGATTGACACCGATGCCATAAGGCACATATGCTCAGATCATTAGATTTTCTCTACCTTCAAGCCAAAGAGTAGAGAAAAATTGTTTATGGGCAATTCTGCCACTTCTAAAGTTCTTGGTGAAGGACAAGTAGTGCTAAAGATGACTTCCAGTAAGAAATTGACTCTAAATAATATTTTGTATGTACCTGATATTTGCAAGAATTTGGTATCAGGTTTATTGTTGAACAAGCATATGTTCAAAATGGTTTTTGAATCAGACAAAGTTGTTTTGACCAAGGGTGGAATGTATGTGGGCAGAGTGTATGCTATTGATGGGATTTTTAAGCTCAATGTAATTGTTATTAAATGTAATAATGAAAGTACATATTCTGTTTATTTGCTTGAGTTTTCCAGTTTACGACATAGTAGACTAGGACATGTTAATTATAATATCTTGAGAAGGTTAATTAACTTAGACCACGTACCTAATTTTCATATTGATATAAAACATAAATGTGAAATTTGTATTGAGGCAAAACTAACTAGATCATCTTTTCAAAATATTGAAAGAGAAAGTGAACCATTTAATTTAATCCACAGTGATATATGTGATTTAAAATTTGTTCAAACAAGAAATGGAAACAAATATTTTATCACATTTATGGATGATTGCATAAAATATTGTTATGTGTATTTGCTTAATTGCAAATATGAGGCTATAGAGAAATTTAAACTCTATAAAATTGAGGTTGAAAATTAACTCAATAGAAAAATTGAGGTTTTGAGAAGTGACCATGGTGGTGAATATGTGACACCATTTGGTGAATTCTGTGCACAACACGGAATTATCTATGAGACCATAGTACCGTATTCTCCACAATCTAATGGTGTGGTTGAAAGGAAAAATTGTATCTTGAAAGAAATGATGAATGCAATGCTGATAAGTTTTGGGTTACCACAGAACATGTGAGGGGAAGCCATATTATCGGCTAATTACCTTTTAAATAAGGTGTCTTGTAGTAAGTAAGACAAAACTCCTTATGAATTATGGAAATGGAGAAAATAATCCTATAAATACTTACGAATGTGGAGGTGTCTTGCTAAAGTGGCAATGCCTATACCAAAGAAAGTGAAAATAGGGTCCAAATCAGTTGATTGCATTTTGGTTGGTTATGCACATAATAGTAGTGCTTATCGGTTTCTTGTGCAAAAATCGGATATTCGTAAAAACATGATTATAGAATCAAGAAATGTATCATTCTTTGAACATATATTTCCTTGGAAGAGTTTGGAAGATGCGAATTCATCCAAGCTACCTCTTGAGACTATTATTGAAAATAGTCAAAATCAAGTTCATGATAAAGGGCTTAGTTTAAAGAATGAGCCTATTGAGATAGAGCTCGGGTATAGTAAAAGAGCAAGGAAAAAAAAGTCTTTTGGACCATATTTTCTGACCTACATGTTAGAGGCAGAACCTCAAACTTATAATGAGACTATAAACTCTTCAGAAGGTCTTTTATATAAAGAGGCTATTAAGAGTGAGGTTGATTCCATCTTACAAAATTATACTTGGAAATTAATGCATTTACCTCTAGTTTGTACACCATTAGGATCCAAGTGGATTTTCAAAAAGAAAATGAAGGCAGATGGTTTAATTGATAAGTATAAAACTAGATTTGTAATTAAAGGTTATAGGCAAAAGAAAGCCTTAGATTATTTTGATACTTATTCCCCTGTAACTAGAATTAATTCTATAAGAATGATTATAGCGATTGCTGCATTGCACAATCTTGAAATACATCAAATGGATGTAAAAATTGCTTTTCTAAATAAAAATTTAGATAAAAATATCTACATGGTACAACCTGAAGGGTTTATTGTCTTACAACAAGAAAAGAAAGTATGTAGATTGGTTAAATTACTATATAGTTTGAAGCAAGCACTTAAGAAATGACATGAGAAATTTGATAGTGTAATGCTATCTAGTGGCATTATGTGATAAATGTATTTATGTCAAAAGCACGAGTGATAGTTATGTCATATTATGTTTACATGTTGATGACATGCTCATTATTGGTAGTAATGACAATATGGTCAAGTCTACCAAGGATATGTTAAACTTAAATTTTGATATGAAAAATATAAGACTAGCAGATATGATTTTAGGAATAAAAATTACTAGAAGATCAGATGAACTGATCTTGAGTCAAACTCATTATGTTGATAAAATACTTGATAAATTCAATAAGGATGATACCAATATTGCTAGAACTCCATTGGACTTGAGCCTCAATCTATCAAAGAATAGAGAGAAAGTGTATCTTAAGTAGAATATACACTTGTGATTTGCAGTCTGATGTACTTAATGAGTTATACAAGATCAGATATTGCTTTTACAGTGAGTAAACTGAATCGATATATGAGTAATTCAGGGCTAGATCACTGGAAAGGAATTGTAAGAATACTTAAGTGCTTAAGGTATACTTGTAATTATGGACTGTATTATACTAGATATCCAGCTATACTACAAGGTTATTGTGATGCTAATTAGATTTCTGATATAAAAGATTCAAAATCCACTAGTGGTTATGTATTTACATTAGCCGATGCAGCTGTGTCTTGGAAATCTTCTAAACAAACTGTTATTATAGCCAGATCCACGATGGAAGCTGAGTTTATTGCATTAGACAAATATGCTGAAAAAGCTGATTGGCTATGCCATTTCTTATTTTGAAATGGGAAAGTCTCATGCACATTATGATAGTCAATCTACAATTGGAAGGCCATTAGGCAATTGCTCTCAACATGGGTTATCGCTATTGATTATATAAAATCAAAAGATAACATTACAGATCTGCTAACCAAAGGGTTAAATCGAAAGCAAGTTGATAAATCATCAAGAGGAATGAAACTTAAATCCGTAAGAATATAATAGGTCGATACAAAGGAAAACTCAACTTAGTTGACTGAAGATCCCATGATCTAGGTTCAATAGGATAACCTAATTGTAAAGACATAGAAAGATCATTATGGAAAATATATCAGTGAAGACAAGTGGGGCCACTTCAATGGAAAATGTGTTAAAATTCAATTCTCCAAAACTCTCACAAAACCAGGCAGATGTTCAAGGCCAAAATAAATATAACAATGAGAACTGAATTATGTCAACAAATATTCCTCTGCGGAGTATATCATATTTACTTAAGTAACTAAATAGTTCAATGACATCATGTCAACTGGACAGTGAATAAATTAAATATACTTTCATAAAAGAAGGTTCAAAGGGTAACACATACCTATCCTGTACAGGTTTCGATCATCAAACTCTATCACATAGTAAGACTTTATTCGTCTTACTTTTTCGCCCAATTTTATTCATGTGGAGGATTGTTGAAAAATTGTGATTATGAGTCATTTTGATAAGGTTTTGGAAGAAAGACCTTGATATGAGAACTATGAATTAATGTATTCATATGCTCAAAATAGAAAATTGTGAATAGAAATTGAAGCTCAAAGTAAGCTATTTGCTAAGAAGATATAAATAAAAAAAGTAAAAGTGAGAGTTGTTTATCCCACATTACTAAAATGTAAAGTTGGACATGTATTTATATATTAAGATACATTCTTACATAGGTAAAAAAATAGCATGGAAGACTCTTTCTCGTGTGCTCAGGTGCAGGGGGGTGCAAATTCATGGTCTGAGATAAGGCAATGCATAAGTGCGCGAACTGCGTATACGAATGTCGTCATAAAATCTCATAGTCCAGACCAAGCCCAATTTTTACATTTTTTTATTTCTGGAAATTGAAGTGACACTCCTGTGTTGATCTACACAGTCAAGGGTCTGGCACGCCCTTGCGGGGCTAGGCTTCTGACACGCCTGTATCGATGTGTTGTAGTGTATGCACGGCTAATCCATACTCCCGTGTGGATTGTGTTCCAGATTAGTCTTTTGAGCTTCTTGTCTTTTGAAATTTCATTTTTTTGATATTTTAAAGATTAATTTCACCATTATTTGAGAGTTATAAAGATATTATTGACAGTCTTTAAAAGAGATTAATCACATGTCTCATCCATCTAGTATAAATATGAATTTTTTGGCTTATGTTGAGAAAAGTTTTTTGAGAGTTGAGTTTGGTTCTTGTTGAAAAAGTTTTCTTCTTCTTCTCAAGTGATAGAGAATATGACAAATACTTAGTTCGCTGTAAGTAGGTGTTGTGTGTTCAACAACTACTTGAGATCTATTGCATCTTGGGAGACAGATGCAAGTTATCCTAAACACTGGTGGTAAGAGGAGAATTTGTTTTAAAAATACTGTGTACAACACAGACCATATATTTATTATTCATATCTTTTATCTTTTTATTTAAATATTGAATTAATAATTCTGCTATTATTATTTTTCTTACATTAGTTTTATAGCAATGCTTTTAAGAGACTGTATATATTGCAGTTAGTAAATTATATCTGATATCAATTAATATTATATTTATCAACATAAAATTTACACTAATTAATGTGTCTAAAATCTCTCAGTAACATACTTTAAAAATCTTTTATAAATTGTCATTTTTACCAACAAAAAATTAATTTTATGGCGATTTGTTTTTTTTTTTTTTTGTAGGTAATTTCATTTTCTCTTGTAGCCAAAAGATGAAGAAAAAGGAAGTCCTAAAATTAATTAATAAACAATAGTGAAAACGTCAAAGGGTTTATTTTATGACCCACGAAGTGAAAGAAACATCGGTATAAACATTTCTATAAGCTCTAAAATAATTTTCTTACGGCCACATATATTCAATGTTGGGTGTTTTGTAATATATGTTGAGTGTTCAAAAAAATAAATTTTGAAATTTTTTTAATGGATTAATTTTTTAAATTTTTTATAAATTTTTTTTCAAATGTATTTTTTAAAAAATATCTATTTATCTGCGTCTATCAAAAAGTAATTTTTAAAACTCAAAAAAATTAAAAATGTAATTTTTTTTTCTAAAAAGTATTTTTTCTAAACATAATGTCAAATGGGTCATACATGTTAATTTTTTCATTAATTGTCAATAAAAAAACTAATTTGGATAATTTTGTTTATGAATAATTTTTTTAATTGGATTGTATTTAATAATCTTATATATAAAGAATATGTGAAGACAACATAAACGAGTTGGTATGTTCCTTTGAATCTAAAAGTGATCCCCTTCAGTCTTTACAAGCACTTTTGATTAAAGTTAATGAAAGAATAATCTTAATGGGATCTTTTTTGTATTTTTTAAAAAAAATTAAAGTTCACTTCTCTTTTTTTTCTTTGTAACCATACATTGTGCTTTGAATTATAATAACTATGAAATGATGACGACAATATATTATTGAAATTTATGTCTTTAGGACAGAAAAAAACATTTGTTTTCCATATTAGCGACTAAGGAATAGAAAAAATTAAATATTTTGTCGCATTTCCAATTTAGTGGATGTCACTATAGAATTTCCTTAATATTACAAAAAATTTGAATACTATTGGTTAACAACTAGCGATAGTGCGGATTTATCAAAAAAATTTACTTACAATTTTTAGATTTTTTTGTTGTTGTAATTTTTCTTTAAAAAAGTATAAATTGTGTGATTTTAAACTCAAGATGGCTAGGTCCATGTGTAATGTATAAATGATGAAAGAAAAAGAAGTGATTGTCTATGTTTTTTTTTGGAAGAAGGGGCTAAAAACTCAGATTACATAGCAACAGCACGAGACCATAAGAAACACTCATTAATCCACATCAGTTCTTTGAAAATCTAAACTACTATTTTATGATAGTTTGAATAACTATTTTTTCTTGAATTAATTTTTAGAAAAAATTAGGTCTAATTCTCATTCACCTATAAAATATTATTAATGATTATCAAGTGGCGACTCCAAGGTCATGTTTGGTTCTATAGAATAGACATAGAATATTAAAATAGTTATTCCATATTTTAGTTCAAATTTAATTAAAAAATAGTCATTATATGAAATTGTTATTTTTTAATTTTGTGAAATACACATTTCATGACAAAGTAAATAATGGTTATTTCACAACTTAATGAATACCACCTCCTATCATCACCTTTGCAACCACTTATTTATCCCCCACCATTAATTACTACCACACTTATCCACCACCACTACTATTCGTTTATCACTAGTCAATCTATCATATCATTAATATTTATTAATATATATATATCATATTAAATTATAATTTTATTTAAGAAAATTTAATCTAGACTTGTAAACCAAAGTATGGAAATATAATTATTTTTAAATAGTTATTTTAGGAATACCTATTCTATTCTACACTATTCCATTTTATCCATTTTATGAACTAAATATAGCGTAAGTGATTTTCCAATGTTGACATGCATTATATATAAAGGTTAATTTCTATATATCAAAATTAAAATAAAGTTGCAAAATTATTAGGGTTGCTGTTTTATTAATAGAATGATAATATATGAACGGCTGAAATTGAAAATAAGAGCAGGCTGTACAGTCATTCTCCGATTTGACTTTCATCTCAATTATTATGTTGATAAGAAAATTGCCAAATAAAAAACACCCACTCAGCCTCACTTTCGGCAGCCAATTAAGATTGTAGTATAATTCCAGGATTAATTAAGGTTCAAGCATGTACGTTTAGTTTCAATTACTGTTTGACTATATATGATAATTCCATAACTATATATATTTGGTCTACAAGAAACACTACTTGTTCCAACTTGCATTAAAATACAAATTTTAATGTAAAATAAACAATTACATTTGTCTTTTATCTATACACAGTCATTGATTTTATTCATTAATAGAGCTAATAATAACTAAAATGCATGCTTTATGAAAAAAACAAAAAAAAAAAAAAAAGTTTTCACAATATTATATATGGTTGATGAGTTGTTTTAAGGCTTGAAAGCACATGGCCAAGAATTGAATAATACAACTTGTTCAAAGTCGATCGGTCTTCTTCCTTAGGATGGAGAGTACTTATACAAAGTAAATGGGATATACAAGAGAGAATAATTTTGAATCGATCTGAGATCAGAACAATAAAATAGAATAAAGAAAAAAAGTCAACTGGTTTCATTATCATCTACGAAAAGCTTATATATATATATATCAACTTCCTGGGCTCATCTCTTTTATTTGAACATTCAATGTATAGGAGAGGCCAATAGAGAATCATTTTGAATCGATCTGAGATCAGAAAAATAAAATAAAATAAAGAAAAGAGGTCAAGTTATTTCATTATCATCTACGAAAAGCTTATATATAACTAACTACCTGGGCTCACCTCTTTTATTTTAACATTCAACAGGAGAGGCCAATAGGTTGCTTTCAACTATGTAATTAGACTAATTCTCTGTACAAATGCGGCTAATTAATATATATGACTTTAACATTCTCATTGGTTTAATCTAACTGTAATTTGTAATTCTTCGTTGATTTTTCTAGTGGTTAATTTTTTTTATAAAAGAAAAATAAAATCTTTAAAGAGGACAACTTCTATGAAAATATAAGTTTTTTTTTTTTTTTTTAAACAAAAAGGGCAAAGAGAGCAAACTATACAATGCATTGAATATTGCCAAGTCGAATCCGGCCCCACTATATGTGGGTCGAGTGCTGACGTGGATTGATATAAGACGCGTCATCTTCTCAGTGAATGATGAAAAATGAAAATGATCTCTATGACCAGCTAGGCTTTTATTTAAAAATTAGTCAACTATCGCTCAAGATCACGTTGCCATTTGGATGTGCTTGAGACTATCGGATTGATCAATTCCTGGCGGAGTGGCCCTATCAGGAAGAGGGTGCACAAGATTGGATAATGAAAACGAGGCTGAGGATCACAAATAAAACAAAAAAACCTATCCTACCAAATTTTATCATTAATTAAATTGCAAATTAATATTTATAAAAATATTGTAATTTAGGATTCGAAATTTAATACCATTAAGATAATATGTAACATATTTTTTGAAAGAATTAAAACCAATTTAAAATCAAAGAAAGAAATTTTTTTTAACCACATGTGTTTTTAATCTATATGTCAGTGGATTGAGACTAACCATGTTCATACCGGATAAAATTTTGAAGGATGACAAAACATTTCCATAAAAATTTTATGGCAGTTGTATTTTTAGAACTTAAATTTAAAATTCCTAATTTAAAATTTCTAATTAAATTAGAAGATTATGTGTTATTACATGGTAAATAAAGTTTGATAACGTTAGTGTTTTTAACAAAAAGCCGAAAGAGTTTTGCTTTATCTAATTGTTGGGCTCTTGATCACCCGCATTGCCGTCTGCACCCAAATGTAACCCTCCCTAGCCCCCAACCACAGAAAAAAGGAAGTTTTTTTTTTTTTTGTTGTTTATAATTAAGGGGTCCGACAAAAATTCATAATAATAATAATAATAATACTCTAATTAGAGTTGGAATTTAATATCTTACTCACTTAAAGTTTTAGGATAAATTACTAGCACATTCCTGATATAGTTTGGTTGAATATATTAATTATTTTCTTTATTTTTAGAAACATATTATGAAATTCTTTATGTTTGTTTCCAATAAATAAAAAGATTATCAGTTACTTTTTGAATGAAATATTTTGTTAGTCAATTAGAATTTTTGTTAGTTAACTAAAAAAATACTAAGAATACTCTTATTTATTTTTTAATAAATTTGTTATTTTGTTAATTTAAAAAATACAATATTAAAAAATGACAAATTTAATATTTTGATATCAAATTAATGATATTAAATTTTTTTTAATATTTTTTGGTATTTTTTAAGATAAAAAAAATAAAATTGACATTTTATTTATATATAATAGAAAAAATTAACAGAATTACTATATGGTATATTAAAATAAAAACGAGAGATTCCATAATATATTTATAAACATAAAAGGATCAACTAGTATATTCAAGAAAAGCGAGGGGGTTATTGTAATTTAACCTAAAGTTTATTGGTACAGAAGAAAGCTTTAAAAGCTATATATATTTGTATATGTTTGGAGGTTTCCTCTGTATAGCCAGCTCAATCACATTGCCACTCTTAAAAGTCATATCGAATCGTTTACTTTCTGGTAGTTGTACTTAAGCCTGGATATATACGTATGCAAATATCATCAACTATTGGCAGCTGCGGTTTGATCTGCATTTAATTATTTCTGCTGTCACACCTCCAAGTAGACTTAGTTCAAAAGATATGTAATTTATCATCACCCGCCCCATTCATCGATCTCAATGGCACATCATACTCCTTAATTACTGGGTTTTCTTCACTTGCTGAGTGTTTGAGCTGTTCATTTTAACAGACTTGAGAGAAAGGAACAACGTTTTTGATTCTGCGTTGTGAGGTTCGCTCATGGAGGAGACATTTGTCCCTCTCCGTGGAATCAAGAATGATCTTCGGGGAAGATTGTTGTGTTACAAGCAAGACTGGACTGGAGGATTTAGAGCCGGTTTCAGGTATGTGTGTGTGTGTATATATATATATATGATCTTTAATTTGCATTGTAGCTAGTCAAACCAATTTTTCATGTTTTAATTAGATGATCGTTTGAATATGAATTGATATTCATTGTGTTTTCAGGATTTTGGCTCCCACCACATACATATTCTTTGCTTCAGCGATTCCAGTCATTTCATTTGGGGAACAACTGGAGAGAAATACTGGTATTAGGCCTTTTTTTTTTAATTTGACAAAAATAAAGTCCAAGAATTGTTTTTTGTTCTCTTTTCAAAACTTGCATTGAATATTCTTGCTTTACCTAAAAGATAAAAATGTTATCAGCACCTTTTTATGAGAAAGAAAAGGACTGTTGAGAAAAATGAACGGTGAAATGAAATATAGAGAATCATGAAAATCTCTATATTTGGTTGCAGATGGAGTTCTCACGGCAGTTCAAACTCTGGCATCAACATCAATATGTGGGATCATACACTCCATAATTGGAGGTCAACCACTTCTGATATTAGGAGTTGCTGAGCCCACTGTGATCATGTACACATTTATGTTCAACTTTGCCAAAGAGAGAAAGGATTTGGGCCGCGATTTGTTTCTAGCTTGGACAGGATGGTAAGCACAATCTTGCCTTTCCTGCGGGTTGTCAAAAATTGCTAGCTCTTGCTATCTCTTTTTTTTTTTTTTAAATTTACAGAAATTACATTCTCGTATTGCAGGGTATGCGTTTGGACAGCACTGCTGCTGTTCTTGCTGGCAATCCTAGGAGCCTGCTCTATCGTCAATAGGTTTACCCGTGTGGCAGGAGAATTGTTTGGTCTGCTCATTGCTATGCTGTTTATGCAACAAGCTATTAAAGTAATTAAAATTGGCGTTTTCAATTTTCACCAATTAGTCCTTAGGACTCAAATTCCACTGACAAAAAAGAAACATGTTAATTCTTGGTTTCACAGGGACTTGTGGATGAATTTAGGATTCCACAAAGGGAAGATCCAAAACTGGTGGAGTTTATACCATCATGGAGGTTTGCAAACGGGATGTTTGCATTAGTTCTATCTTTTGGCCTGCTGTTCACTGCATTAAGAAGCAGAAAGGCAAGGTCTTGGCGATATGGGACCGGTGTGTGACCAATTAGTTTTCTCAATTACTTCCCCATTTGTTAGTTAGTGGGCAGTGATCTTTGTTCTTGTTTAACATTTGGGATTCTTTAATTTTGGGAAAAAACTTAAAAAAGGTAGTAACTTTCACAGGTTGGCTTAGAAGCTTCATAGCAGACTATGGAGTACCCCTCATGGTCCTAGTGTGGACAGCTGTTTCCTACATTCCAGCCGGAAGTGTCCCTAAAGGGATCCCTCGCCGCCTATTCAGCCCCAATCCCTGGTCCCCTGGTGCTTATGACAATTGGACTGTCATTAAGGCATGTTTAATCAATTACTGCGTTTTTTTTTATTATTATCATTAATTTATTTCTTCATGGATTAATCTAATCATATTGTATAGGACATGCTGGACGTTCCCATTTCCTACATAATCGGAGCTTTTATTCCTGCAACTATGATTGCAGTGCTTTACTACTTTGATCATAGTGTAGCATCTCAACTTGCTCAGCAGAAAGAGTTCAATCTAAGAAAGCCACCTTCTTATCACTATGACTTGCTTCTTTTGGGGTTCTTGGTATTAATTAAAAGTTCTCCTTCTCACTTCAATTTTGTCCTTGTTTAATTAATGCCATGATTTTGCTCACTCGAATGCTAATAATCTATGTTTCAGACTTTAATGTGTGGTCTTATTGGAATTCCACCGGCAAATGGAGTCATCCCACAGTCTCCAATGCATACAAAGAGCTTGGCCACTCTTAAGCATCAGGCAAATTTTCTTCTACTCAAGTTAATTGGCAATAGCAGCAATGTTCAAATATTTTTTTTCTGAGAATGCCCTTTTCTCATTATATGCAGTTGCTTCGAAATCGACTAGTTGCAACCGCGCTCAAAAGTATAAGAAAAAACGCCAGCTTGGGACAATTATATGGAAATATGCAAGAAGCTTATCGGCAAATGCAGACCCCTTTGATCTACCAACAGGCCTCAGAGGTATAATCACATGGTCACAACATATTCGATTTAATTGTAGATTTTATGATACGAACATAATAAATTCTCAAATGTATTTGATCAGGGTCTCAAAGAATTTAAAGAATCAACGATCCAGGCAGCTTCATGTACTGGTCATATCGATGCGCCAATCGATGAGACAGTATTCGACATAGAGAAAGAGATAGATGACTTATTGCCAGTTGAGGTAAAAGAACAGCGGCTGAGCAACTTGCTTCAGGCCACCATGGTCGGAGGATGTGTGGCTGCCATGCCTCTCCTTAAAAAGATCCCAACCTCAGTCCTGTGGGGTTACTTTGCCTTCATGGCTATTGAGAGTTTGCCTGGCAATCAATTCTGGGAAAGAATATTGCTGCTTTTCACGCAGCCAAGCAGAAGATACAAGTATTAATTAAACACCAAGTCCTTTCGATTTAACTTTGATTTTTTTTTTCTTCTTGGTCACTAAAATTAATAACTTAATTGGCAGAGTTCTTGAGGAGTACCATGCCACGTTTGTGGAAACAGTTCCTTTCATGACAATTGCAATATTCACTATTTTCCAGACAATCTATTTGCTGATATGTTTCGGACTGACATGGATACCAATTGCTGGTGTAATGTTTCCACTGATGATCATGCTTTTGGTTCCAGTAAGACAATACATCTTTCCTAAATTCTTTAAAGGACAACACCTTCAGGATCTTGATGCTGCAGAGTATGAAGAGGCACCAGCTTTACCTTACAATCTTGCAACTGTAAGCGCTATTTTCTTTCTTTCTTATTTCTTACAAAAACAGACAATATAATCAAACCCATCTGAACAGGAGACTGAGATAGGGGCCGGGGCAGGTCAGGCAGGGGATGCAGAGATTCTAGACGAGGTAATTACTCGAAGCAGAGGAGAATTCAGGCATACGAACAGTCCTAAAATTACAAGTTCAACTGGAACACCTGCACATGATGTGAGAAGTCATCAAAGCCCTCGTCTCTCATACTCATATAGTCCTCGACTGAGTGAACTGAGAGGAGAGAAAAGTCCAAAGGCAATCGGAAACGGATCGGCTAAGAGCCCAAGAACTGCAGATGTAGGATTATCTAAGCTAGGGAGAAGCCCTTCAAATTCAGAACAAACTTAATTAATTAATTAGAGCAGTAATTAAGCCGGGGTTAGTTTGAATAGATTTGGATTGCCTAGTGTGCTTGCCCCATCTTTGCTTTCAGTGTGCTGTGTTTTATTGAAATTTGCTGTAAAATTTTCCCTCTTTTCTCTTAGCTCTTACATTTCCATTAGAGCAAATTCTCAAGTTGCAAAATGTACTAATGTATATTGTCCTTTTCAGAATAATTTGTGCATATTTGCTTTTTGTGAAGACATTTGGCTGTTCTTAAATTTGAATAAGAATATATATATATATATATATTACTTCCAAGTTAAAACAAATATTCGATCAAATACAGTGCGTGTGAGCTTCTAAATGAAGGCAGAAAATTAATGTTAAAATTGTATATAATAATAATTTCTCAGAAACTCGAAATTGAGACGTTTCCCAGCTTTGAAACAAAACTTATCATGAAATTATCTGTATAAGTATTATTTTTCAACATTTATATGTTGTTATTGTTTTTTTTAGTAAATATTCAAAAATTGGTATGATACTTTGGCTGTGGCTCCAAGGCCAACAAAAATTTGATCAATGGACAAATAATTGCCATTGTTTTTTTGTTTTTTTAGAAAAAAGAAATACTGAAAATGATTGCCACTGAGTTTGATCCGAACTTTTGATCCATAATAAGACAACTGAAGGGTCAACCTTTCAAATTCACAGAAAAAAAAAAAGAACAACAATAAAACAAAAAGATTTAGAAGCCATAGATGATTGATACGAAATTTCTTCAATTTAATAAAGTTTTTAAATTTAAATTCTGAATTGGAACTACCATAAACTACCTTCCAATAATTTACTCGGCACGCTTTATATACCAAATTAAAAAAAGACAAATTCAAGAAATAAAAAGTTATGGTCAGAAATTTTCCGACGAAGCTCTCGAGTGGGTACGAGAAGATTGAGGTGGTATTGGGCCTACAATTCTCAATTGCAACGAAGAATATGATGTGAAAGAGTCAACAGGGCCTTCTGTTCCTTTTCCATGACACATACAACATATGGATTTTCCTGTTTATAGCATTTTGGCATGGTGGGTTCATCTGTTCACATCTTTCATTATTAGATTTTTAGGTCACAGACTCACAATCTAATGATTTCAGTATCTCTGTCTTTGTGTTATAATTCAATGTAACATTCTAAAATCACTACGCAACAAATCCATTATTATTTTAGATGGACATTGATTTTTTAATAAATTGAATCGATTAAAATGATAGAAATAATTTAATTAATATTTTTATTTATAAAAATTGGAAAATATTTCGAATTCGAATTCAAACTATCTATATGTAATTTATGATCCAATAAAGCTTCTAATGGATTTTTTTTTATTTTTATAAAAAAAGTGACTTAGCTTCAATATTTCATTCGAAAAAACAAAACCAAAGTAGTTTGTCAAAAATGAAAATGAATGCCAATGGACCGCAAAATTTTTAGGAGTTGACCATCAGCACGTGGACTCATTCGATTGTTGAGTTGAAAGGGAACCGATTTGTGAAATCAGATCATCCAGTGTCTCATTCATACTTTTCTAATTAATATGCACCACACTGAAATTCAATAATTCCTTCACTTGTAATTTTAATGTCAACCATCACATCTTCCATGCTTTTTATTTTCTTTTCCTTTTTCAAGATCAGGATGGGA